>QLOJ01001180.1:0-16830 GCA_003313625.1 Tricholoma saponaceum
TACAGAATGATCGGGGTTGGTCAAAGCCCCTAGCAAAGTCACGGGAGTTCGAAAGGTCATTCAACAGGTTGTGCGCTGTTTCGCCTGCCACATGCTCAAGGCCAGGACTCAACCTCAACACTACTCAGGCCTCCCAATTTCTAGCCGTTTTCAAGTTCGCACTCTCAGCTTGGACCCGCTTTGCTTTGACCTCGATGGCTAAACGTGGATGGCTCGAGCACCATCTCCGATTCGCGTCGTCAGATAATTTTTCGCGATGGGGATGCGTGCGTGTTATGCGGTTGTTATCCTATCGATGTCGGAGTCGCACATATTGTAGCACGTACATCAGTGAATTCAAATTTTCTTGTCAATGCAATGAAACTTGATTGTCGTACAAGTATAACCAGAAAAATGTACAGTAATGACAGTCTATCCTACAAGCTGGTGGATGGCCATATATACCTAAGTCGCGTTCCCCAGATACGTAGTGATTGCAGTGATGGACTGTTGTGACAAATCGGTGAAACCAACAACTGATGCACAATTCTTAATTACGACATTCGCTCACGTGCAAGATATATCATTAGGGGAGCTCAAAGTTGAGCTGCCATTTTGACACTTTTTGGCATTTCGCAGCTGCAGCATCCCACGGATCCCTGGTAACGATTGAGTAACTATTCGTCACAATTTTGTCACGACTACCAAAAACGGATACTTTCTCTGCCACAGACAACTCTGGGGGTCCCCGCTGTTCGTGACAACGTTGGGGACTTCTCGATGCAATGTTGAGGCCTTGGACACAGGTTTCAAGAGAATATTATGACTGTATAATGAGATAACTAATAAAATAACAAGAGAACCATGAAGTTTGTAGCAGAAAGCTTGCTTGTCATTGTGCACAACAACGACCACATATCATCCGACATCACCCGAAGCAGTGAGCACCAGCTTCGGACCATTCGGTTTATGCCGAAGTGACATTGACAAATATCACGGTCCTGATTTGGATGTCACCCCAGAGACCCGTGAGATCCTGCAGCTGCGAAATGCCAAAAAGTGTCAAAATGGCAGCTCAACTTTGAGCTCCCCTATTACAACTGAGGGAAGTTCGTCGGCGGTTTCCAACTGGCCTACGAAATTCAAGTGCTTCATTTAAGCAAAACAGGACAAGGTCAGCAACACATGTCCTATCTCCACCCATGTCATTTCCTCACCCACCGCCAACCAATACAGTTCTTTCATTAAGAGTGGGTTCTGAAGGTTGTCACAACAAGGCGAAGTCAGTCTTATTTTCATTTCCTCACACACGGCTCACACCACTATCTGTTACAATACCTGGTAGAATCATTCATAATTACAATTGTACTTCAGCAGAGTCAAATCTTGAATCTCATGCCCTAATGTGCAACCCCATGCCCACATGCCGACTATTGTGGCAGTATGATGCCATTGACAGTGAGGTGAGATGTTTATCCATAAGACAGGTTTCTACGAAAACATAGCACTCACAACTCTTTAAGTAGAGGCATTAACTCATGCTTGGTAAATGAAATTCACAGCATCTGATTCATGAAAAAATATTGAATAGAATTTCGTAGCATTTAGTAGGTATACGAATGCTTGGTAAATGAAATTCACAGCATCTGATTCATGAAAAAATATTGAATAGAATTTCGTAGCATTTAGTAGGTATACGATGCCTATTGATATAATAGATCTAGCGCTGAGCAGGATGTTCACGAGCAGCACGTTGACTAGCTAGTTTGGATACTGAAGAATCTGGCCGGGATTGAACACCTTGAGCTGGAAGTCGATGATTACCAAAAACCTTGCTGGTAGGAAACATCAGCGATTGTGATCATCTAACCAACAGAAGGGCGTACCTCGTCCACCATGATAGTAACGACTGAACCCGGGCTTTGGCGGTTGGACCTGGTGGATCTTCGAAATAGTCTACAATATTATTGTAAAAGGTAGGATAGCTAAAACACCCATCATTTTCATTCCACGACGATGCACTGGAGAGAGCGTAACGTAGCTGATATCATTAGCAGTGGTAGATGTGATGTGTCATTAAGCCTCACCTGAACACCAACATAAGCGATGGCTTGTGGAGTAACTGCTCTCATTCCCAACAAGCTGGCTACGTGTCCGCGCGTAGGTGCTTTCTGGCCTCTTCGGCGCTTGAAGGAGTGGGCCGGTGAGATCTCGACATCATTTTCACTATTGATATCTATAGCCGAAGTCGGAGATGTAAACAAGAACTTGAATGCCTGGGTGCAGGATTGGTGAGGCTGGTCAACAACAGGATACACAATACATCACCTTGACAAGAAGTGCGCTTTGAAATAACCCACATTCAAGATCCTCTTCGTGAACTTTAGCAAAGGGATAAATAAAGGCAGGCCATGAATCGGCAGTGACAACAAAGTCGGGATGGCCATCACGTATGTTCTGGCGTACACTACCATAGTGTCAATACCAGAACAGTGGAACAACGTGTGAGAAATACCGATCATCAGCCCAGTCGTAGTTGATAGGGCAAAGGAGGCGACCAGTAAGATCATGTTCGAAACCACGATCCGCCTTGTTAGTAGGCGATAGAGGGACTGCAGGATTCTCAAAAAGATCAACAAGCCAGCTCACGACAATGGGCTTGAGATTAGCCGCGTCATCGCCTCGCGCACCAGCGGCACCCTTTCGAAGCTGGATAGGCGGTAAACATAAGTAATGTTACATGACACAACAGGTATAACGATCTACCTCTCTAAAATATAAGCCAAGTTCCTGCACATCAAGATCGGTAAGCTTCGCCTCAAGAGGTGGGAGGTGTCGAATCAGAAGTTTATATCCACGGAAAGTGCGTTCCTGGCTGGACAGAAGGGTTAATCTTCCTGAAGGGTAGTCTAGTAAATATGCGTACTCAGTGTTATGTTCCTCCCCGTTGTCTCCATCCTCCACTTCGAGGGCATGCCGACGGTCACACTCGTCCACTAGCTCCTCGATTGACTGGAACATCGAGACCAGTCGACAGATCACTCGACCTTGAGTGACATTGGAAGCGAGATCACTAAGGAGCGGTGAAAGATTACGACCATTACCTTAGTGATGACGGTGGTACTTACCATTTACGTTTGGCGCCAGCGTCCTTCAAATTTTGGAGCTGTTGCTCAAGTGCTGCAATCCGACGTTTGGCCCCTGCATATACAGCAACGAGGTTTGATTCTTCATCTTCTGAGTTAAGCTGGGTGCTTTGACTCGCCATGAAAGCAGTTTTAGAACAACGAGCATCCAGGAGGTCGGTCGAAATATATAAGGGAGAAGCTGGATCTTAGTTCTGGATGTAGTGTGCGAAGTTTGACAAAAAATGCAAAAATGCAAAAATGCAAAAATGTAAAAATGTCACAGATGACAAACATGTTGCAAAGGTTTTTTTAAACAAAGAGGCCATGTAGTCGTGTAGCAAACAAGTGGATTTCGAAGGCTCGCCAGGGCCCAGGATCCATACCCGGAAACCTTAGGATACAGGAAATCGTTAAAAAACTTTGACTATCACTGTGCAATGTAAGAGTCCAGTCGACGCTTGAACCGTGATGCCCCAAAACATTCCCGCCCTCTCAGATTACAACGCCTTTGGGTACGATCCTGAAGGGAGGTTAGCACATATCATAGCTCACTTCTATGGACCGGCCTGGCGACCCCAGGCATTTACGCACCTTCGACGCTTTGATGGGGAGCCTGTCGCTCCGCCTAGATATGGACCACCCGCTCCACATCAAATCCCTTGGTTACCCCCCGATTACATTCCCAACCAGCCTCCACCATATCGCGGCGCACCCAAGCCGCCGTATATTCCAGGGCCAGCCATATTCAATCCTAAAGTGTTTGCAGCCTTGTTGCATTACGAGAAGCCGGACACCCGTCACGACCAAGAAAAACTGCTTTCAAACGGCCTTCCTGTCGGTGAAGTAGCATACAAAGGTAAGCGAAAATAAACCATGCATTTCTAACAATAACTTACAAAGTTCATGTCAGTCTGGAATATCAAAGTTCGATATGTCCAGGAGTCCAGAGTTCGCGAGTTCGGCATCCTGACCACTGCTTCTTGGAGAGAGTTCCATTCTACAGCGTGCACCCTCCTCGAACTGGATCCACAGAAGGTGCAATTTGCGTACTATATGTCAGGAGAAGGGTTCCAGAGTGGACTTATCAGTCTTAAGGATAAACAAGACTGGAAGCGCGCAATGCGAAAGTTCTGCAAGGCGGAACTTAAGAAGCGAACGGTCGAACTTGAAGTAGTAGATCTATGTGGAGCGGTGCGTCTGTCAGTTGACATCGTATGTGCAGACTGTTGATCCATCACAATAGCGCATCAAAAAAGGACCGAAACTCACTCCATCGCCTGCTGGCATTCCATTCAGAGAGCGTGCATTTGGCATGTTATCATCATCTCCTTTGGATTGTAGAACATATTGGTTCCAGTACCCTAAGCTTGAAGCAGTCCTGGACGAGCTGCAGCCTGATGTCTTGTTCGACGAAAACGAACGCCTCATGTTACGCACTCTTGGCATGGAGTATGCAGATGACTTCACGCTTATCTCACCGTTGAACCTATGCTTGACTACCGAGATCCCGCCTGAGAAAGTTCTCTTTCTCTATTCTTGGGCGGAAACCGCGATTTCGATGTTACATGAGGAGAAGCAGCATATCATCGACGAGATGGAGGAGTTAAGATGTGAATGGAACATGATGCATGATGACCATGACTCAGATTAGTAATCAGCTTATGGAATCTTGAATAAATAATACATAGACCGTACAAACTTGTGGCAATGGCTAATTCTGGAACAGCGAATGAAAAGTAAGAAGGTTCTCGTCTTCAGAGTCCAGATCTGAATCAACCTCATCAACAGTTATACCGCGGTGTTTGATTTCTCTGCGAATAGTGCCCAGTTGGTGTGTCGCTGCAGTTAGCCGCGACTCGACAACATCAGCCTCCTCATACAACAATTTCATCCGTATTTCACCCTCCCTTACTTTCCTCCGAATAAACCGGCGCTCTGCAAGAATGGTGGACTGGGCGGCACGGGCTCCCTCCAATGCCCCCTGTGCCAGATGGGAAATGACATCTTCTTGAAGACTAACTTGAAATGCATGGGCACTGCCATGATCTTGCTGGTGTACACCCGGTATTAGCGACGGAGCTACTGGTAGAATGTAATATCTTACATCTGTCATGAAGCAGGAATTTGAAGAGACACCAGCGGGATTCTCCTGGAGTATTTTAGAAGTAATATCTGATTTTTTACCATTGATCGTTTCCATAGCGCAATCAGAAATGTATGGCCCAATCTGAGACGATGATAAGGTCTGCAGATTATGCTGCGTGTAGGGAGTACCAATGTGACGATCAGTACTGAGAGGTTTATCTTGCAACTCATGAGAGTGTGAATTCGTAGCCGGAGCACCTGTATCAAGGCCTTGAGGGTGAGTTGGGAAATGAGAATGATGGTGGGGTGATTCGGCACCGAGGGGTTTATCTTGCAAATCATGAGAGTGTAAATTCGTAGCTAGAGCGCCTGCTGTATGAAGGCTAGAGTTTGGAGGGTATTGATTCAAATCAACACCTGAGGTCTGTGGGGAATGGCCAATTTTCAAAGACCGAATATTCGTGGAAGGTTCAGCTGGGGACACGACACCCTGGTAATCATCATGATCATGTTTGCCAGAGGAAGAGTGGTGTAAAGTGGCATGCGAAGATGCATGATTCGGTGAATCAGCACGTAGGCGGGACCGGGTGCTCACGGATGTATAACCTCGGCGCGATCTATTGGCAGAAGCATCTTGCCTTCGGGCACGACGTTGTGAACCACCAGCTGGCCGAGATTGGGATGAACTTGATTGTGAAGGAGAGTGCCTATGACGTTGTGAACCAACAACTGGAGATCCAGGGACTGGGCTACTGAGCCGATGCCCCGATCTAGCCACAAGGGTACAGGATTGGGGTGAACGAGAACGCGGGCGGGTATTGGAAGAGGACTGAATGGGTGGATGGACATGATTGTGGAGTGTCGACATTGTGGAAAGATAATATGTACAGGAAGAAAGTGATCTGAAGTGGTGACGTGGACTGCTTCAATTGCAAGTCGTACACATTTAAATAAGGCCTGGGAAAGAAGGAAGATGATCATTTTCTCTATCGCAAACATTGACCTGGAACAGACCACTTACTCTTAAGAAATAATTAAATCGATGCTTGCTCAAGCGCCCAAGTGTACGAGTCACTGGCAAACTCGTTCGATTTGAACTTATTTGTCTTTTTCTAGGATGTTCCACTATTGCCTCCGAGTCCATTGCCTCCGAGTGTCGACCTGGTGTCGACAAATGATAAGCATCTATCACCCACAGTCCCCACTGCAGCCATCTATCACCCACAGTCCCCACTGGTTACTAGTACTTGCGCTTCCAATCATGAATACGCCATGGTTTTCAGACACTCACCGAGTTGAATCACAAGCCATCGGATTCAACTCAGAGCAGCCATTTGACATCGACTCCAATTGTAATCAAGATCGTAATCTTAGCGATCACCATTCTATTGCAAGTTATGAGCAACAACAAACTGTCGTTAATGTATTGTATGAAGGGTTTCAAGGTATGTGGTATCTGAGTCCTCTTTACCCGGCAATCATCTAACACCGAAGTCGCTGCGACGACAGCTGAGGTTGGTCACGCTCCTGCTCAGGCTGCTGCCTACGGCAACCTTCCTGTAAACACCCCACTCACTGCTGCCATGTATGATCCTCGTATGTATTTTCTTCACGCTGCTGTCAATGAAATTAAAATTTAACACCAAAGTCACTGCGACGACAGCTGAGGTTGGTCGCGCTCCTGCTCAGGCTGCTGCCTACGGCAACCTTCCTGTAAACACCCCACTCGCTGCTGCCGTGTATGATCCTCGTATGTATCTTCTTCACACTGCTGTCAATGAAATTAAAATTTAACACCAAAGTCACTGCGACGACAGCTGGAGTTGGTCGCGCTCCTGCTCAGGCTACTGTTGCCTATGGCAAACTTCCTGTCGACACCCCACTTGCTGCTGCCATGTATGATCCTCGTATGTATCTTCTTCATGCTGCCATCAATGAAATTAAAATTTAACACCAAAGTCACTGCGACGACAGCTGAGGTTGGTCGCGCTCCTGCTCAGGCTACTGCTGCCACATATGATCCTCGTATGTATCTTCTTCATGCTGCCATCAATGAAATTAACATTGAAATTAAAATTTAACACCGAAGTCGCTGCGACGATGGCTGAGGTTCGTCATGTTCTTCCTCGAGCCACTGTGTATGACGATCCTCGTGTCACCGTCCCTTTGTATGAGACTAGGACAGATGGACTCGGGCTTGGTCCCCTTCAGGCTGCGCCTGCAGGCGACGATAATCCTAGTGACCGCTCTCAGAATCAAGGATCAATTCAGGCTTTGAAGAGTTATCGATACCATCCATATCAACAGGGTTGGTATTACAATAGTTTATTACGATGTGACATACTAATGATATCCACTGCTGTAGGGAGAAGCTCAGAGGCTTCTGCAACTGGTATTTAATTTTTTCTAATTGTGTTTTATGTCGTCTATGACACACTGGTAGAATCACTTGCTTCTCAAGTCCTTACAAGTTCAACAATGGAAGGCTTTATTGATGACAAGCTGATTGAGAACTTAACCAATGAGATGTTGAAGAGGTACATCGTAGACGGAGAAATTTTCGACTTCAGCACTGCAGTGCCTTCGCGACTCCCGAAAAAGTTGATAAACCACACCACGGATATTTTCAATGATATGCTCAATAAGAAAGGTAGCGGTATGTCAATACATTTGATAAATATCAAGTCATTATTCTAATACTACGCCTCAGTTGAGAAAGCCGTTCTCCCAACCAAATTAGGAGAAAAAGTCTGCACTTTTTGAAATATGAAGGTTGGATTCTGAACTTTTCTTCTTAAGATCGGCCGTAATCTTAAAAGGGTCTCCGATACAATGCTCAATATTGCCGCTGAGGTTCTCCCCAAGCTTTACCCCGGTTCACAGGAGACCCTTTCTGCAACCGAGCTGTACGTTGAACATCGTGAGGATGTGCATGCTGCTGATGTTTAACTAGGGCCAAGCTTCTTGACCATTCCTCATTTTTCCATCCGCCCGTTAGTTGTGCTTCTTGGATCCATCATGACCTGTTGAGAATGCTGATCAATAGGAGGGCACTCCCAACCGTCCTGCGTTCTATAGCAATCCACCAGTGTGGGAGGGAATTAGGAAGTTTGTATTTGACCCCGAAAAAGGTTTAGTAACACAAATCCCAGACTCCTTCAAGTCCTTTATTCCACTGAAGCTGGTGGCGACTTTTGGGCTGGCGGTATGCTTTTTAGTTTGCTCTCCAACTGTGGTTGAGAAGATTGAAATAATAGGTGCAACACAAACTAGCTTCTCAAAAACCCCCGAAAGCGAAAGTCTTTGCTGACAAGTACAATCAAGACTTCAAAGTTATGCTGCGTGGCTTGGAGACGATGGCCAACCACCCAGATCATGGAAAGGGATTTCTGAAATTTCTCCAGCAGGAACATGAGAGTGGATGGTCGGTCTACATTGTTTCGGAGGTATTGTCTTGTTGATAATTTTAAACAGGGCGCATTATAACTCTGGGCGAAATCTTTTACCAACGGCGACCACTATTCCCGTACTCAGCACACGGAAACCATGGATTCCTGACGAACCAGAAGATCTCCAGGAGGGTACTAGCCATAGGGATGTCTTTTGAAGACACTGAAATTCGTTGATTAGACCAATATCGTTACTCGCAACTCAAGTTCTGGTAGTTAGCATATGCATTCAAGTTTTTAGTCCCATTAAGAATCGTGAGAAGGCGCGGGCTGCCGCACGACAACTGCCAACAGTCCACAATTGGCATCGCGACGACAGCCAGCGTTCAAAGATCATTACCGCGACTCGCATTATCCTCATCACCTCGTCTTCTCAGAACCCACAGTATGTCGCAACCTTGAAGGAAAAGGGCCGTGCACTCTATCGGGTTGACTTTCTTGGGCGAGAACTCGCGTGAAGACAACGAGGAACCTGACAGCGACCACACTGAACCAGACGAGCAAGCTGCCTCGAGTATTATAGAGTCTCTTCCCATTAGTAATATAACCGCTTCAACTCCAGTATGCGTCAAAGATGGAAGCTCCATCCTGATCAGATGGATTCGTTTTTACTGGTGAGTTCCATTACAGACATATTGCATGCACTTCTGTCTGAACATTGGTCAGGACACGACACTTGGCCAGCAGGCTAAGCTATTTGCGTGCATCCTCGAAAATAAAGTTGATACTATCAGATCAGCTGCGCCGCCATATCATTTGCCTGACGAATTCAAGGTGCGTTGTATGCGATGTCATCTGATTCTACCCTCAATTAATCTGCCTGCAGGACATTCTCAAGCAGTATCGGTTCGACTTTCCGGCTGCGATTCTTGCGGAAATCAGGAAATTTGGCACACAGGCGCTGGTTCTCGACGTCGAAGGCACATGGCTCAAATTGACCGGTGTAGTAAACAAATTAGCGACAATGACGTCCCAGGTAATGTGCTGTATTTACTACTATAAACGAGAGCTTACCCCATCTTAGGTTCAATCAATAGCCATCACGAAAGCCGCCGCATTAGGAGACTTGAGTAAACAGATCGAGGTCGATGCTCTGAACACAAGGGTTGCGTTGGAAGTAGGGAGCCAGGGAAAGTTGGGCGGGCAGGGGGACGTACCAGATGTTGAAGGAGTATGGTTCGAGTTGGTGCAAAACGTGAGTTTGGTTATTATTGTCATCATCGTGTCTTTTGTGATCTGACTCGAGCCATTGCAGGCAAATCGGATGTGCTTATCCTTGACGGATAAAGTATGGTCTATCGCCGTGATTACAACAGCTGTTGCTTGAGGAGACTTGACCCATAAGATTGAGATTCAAGTCGAAGGCAAGATGTCAACCTTGAAATTAATTTTAAACTTGTTACTTATACACTATTTATGTAGGCACTATCAACACCCTCGTTGACTGCATTCGGGTCAGAGGTAACTAGAGGTGGGTGCGCAGGCACGCATAGAAGGTGTGCAAGGGACACAGGTCGATTTGACCCAGAATGTGACGTAAATATCTTTCTTCGCCTTGTCTCTCCTTGATGGGTGGAGTGTGTGCTACTGCAAACGGAATACATTAAGCATAGCTGAATAAAAAGAAGTTGGGGATTGGCATATGTGCCATGACGGATGTAAACAATAGTGTATTATGTCGGTAGACTCGGTTCTGCTCACATGACCTACACAGCTTTCAATAACTCAACAGCTTTCAAATTCGACGGAAACCCTGCCATTCCTATCTCACTTTTTCTTGCATAGTTCAATTGCTGGTGTCCCCCATGCCTTACATTTGTGTTGCTCCATGTACTGCAGAGTTTACTTCAAGAGGAGGGCAAGCTTGTCATCAAAACATTTGTCCAGTCTATCGCACATCTCAGGAATTGAAAATTGAACAGCGACGGATGGTACCCACTGGCAAGGGGAAGAAAAGCACCCCAACATCCCCAAAGAATAAACTGGACAAACGAAAGGATAGAATAGCACATGTAAGTTGCACCAGAAGTTTTTATCACTAAATTTTGACAAAGGTGTGGCACATAGCTGGAATCTCACCAAAGCAAGAATCCAGCTCTTCCAACAATAACACAAGCAGGAAGACCAAGTAGGAATCATGGTCATCCAGCTCAAATCCATGACACCATTCCAGAACCTCCAGCTCCCATCCCCAAGCCAATCCGACGTGTTATACTCCATGTTCGAGAACCTTTCCGCACTGATGTCAACAAATTTGGAGTTCTTCGGGAGTATTCTTATCGGCCCTCATATGATCCAGATTCATTTTTAAGGCCAGAAGACTTGGCTAATTTTCACACTCAACCACCAGTTGCTTCTGATATAAATGAAGACCCTCCACCATGGCCATTTGACAATATGTCCAAGTATCTTCTTATGAAATGGTACCATACTGGCAGCAGTCAGAAATCTGAACAGGAGGTCACACGGCTTGCCAAAGAAGTCATTTGTGCTCCTGGATTTAATCCTGCTGATATGGTGGATTTTAACACTCACCATGAAAACAAGAAGTTGGACAATGCAAGAACCTCTACATCTATAGCCAGCACTCCATTCTCATCTGATGATTGGCAAGAATCATCTGTTGAGATTAGTGTGCCTGTTCCACTTCAAAATTCACCACCACAAGCTTTTTGCATCCCAGGACTTCATTACCGATCTATTATCAAGGTGATAAAAGAAACATGGGGTGCTGCATCTTCAAAGCAATTCCACCTCACACCATTTCGTTGGATTCATGTTCATCCTGTAACACATGCTGAGACACGCATTTATGATGAAGTTTACACATCTGATGCATTTATTCTTGAACATGATAAGCTCCAGAAACAGCTTTCTGAGCCTGGATGCAAACTTGAAAAAGTTATTGCAGGCCTGATGTTTTGGTCAGATTCTACTACTGTGGCCAACTTTGGAAATGCATCAGTTTGGCCAATATACATGTATTATGCCAATCTTTCCAAATATGTTCGAGCAAAGACAAGCTCTGGGGCTTGTCACCATCTTGCATATATACCAGCTGTAAGTAGTTTTACTTTGTAATATTGACTGAACTAAAAATCTTGCAATCTCTTTTCAGCTTCCTGATAGTATTGAGGACTTTCTTAGTACCATCATCACTGCACCAAGTCAAATGGATTCACTTCTTACTCATTGCAAGAGGGAGCTAGTACATCAAATATGGCAACTATTGCTTGATGATGAATTTTGCCATGCTTATAAACATGGAATTGTTCTTTGTTGTGCTGATGGTATTTTGCGGCGCATCTACCCACGTATATTTACCTATTCAGCAGATTATCCTGAAAAGTAGGTTATTATAGCTATTTAATTGTCTTCTTGCCAGTTCTAACATATTGGATCTCGAAGGATACTTCTGGCTAACATACGTGACAATGGATTATGTCCCTGCCCAAGATGCTTGATTTCAAAGGTTAATATTGATAGATTGGGCCTGGTCTGGGATAGAAACAACCGAATCAAAAACACTAGGCGTGTTTTCACAGGTCTTGTTCAAAATGCACGCAAGCTTATCTATAATCTCGGGCATACGGTTGGATCTACTCAAGTTGAACGCCTTCTCAAACCTTTTTCTCTTGTGCCAACAATAGTATGTTCCTGTATCACATACCAATGGATAAATTACTAATGATTGGCTAACATTAGAATGCTTTTGCAGAGAATCTTGCAGAATTTCAATTTGATCCTCACTCTATGCTGGTAGTAGATCTCATGCATGAGTTTGAGCTTGGAGTGTGGAGAGACACTTTCAAGCATATTATTCGAGTATTATATGCAGCTGTTCCTGCTGGTGGTGCTGTTACTGAACTTAATGTTAGGTATGATATTTTTATTTTTATCTGGTTACTTGTATTGATGCTGTATCTGGAGATTTCACCAAATTCCTTCATTTGGTTTAGACATTATTCGACGATTTTCAAGTAATGTTTCAGAAATGAAGCGGCCTGCAGCACGTGATTATGAAGATATTCTGCAAGTATGTACTCTAAGTGCACCATAGTTTTGATGTTCTGACTTTTGCTTGCAAGAATATGATACCAGCTGTTGAAGGTTTACTACCTGAACCATACAACACAATGATTCTAACAATGCTGTACCGATCAGCTGAGTGGCATGCACTGGCCAAATTGCGGATGCATACAGATCACACACTTGAGTATCTGGACAAGGCCACAACATTAATTGGTTGTGAATTATGCTCTTTTCACAATTGGACCCAGGAATCATTTACATGCAAAAACCTTCCCAGTGAGCAGAGGCAAAAGCAGAAGAGAATGCAAAAGAGAAAGCAAAAAGAGAGGGAGCAGGAAAAAGGAAAGAAAAAGCCCAATAAAGCAGTGCAATCATCAGATCAGATGGATAAAGGCAAAAGCAATAATCAATCCAGCAAACCAAAAATCTTCAATATCCATACCCCAAAATTGCATGCACTTGGAGACTATGTTCAGATCATACATATGTTTGGAACAACTGACTCATACTCTACACAGATTGTAGGTGATTACATTTCCATTGGCTACTTATTGACAATTGTGCTGTATATAGGGTGAGCTGGCACACCGTCTTGTGAAGCAGTTTTACCGCAGAACAAATAAAAGGAATCCAGTCAAACAAATTGCTCGCCATGAACATCGAAAGCGATGTCTTCAAAAAGCACATGATGCAGCAAAAATTCATCATCTCCATCAACTTCAATTCTCTGATAGTGATCCTTTGCCTTTTACAAGTGTTGATCAGCATCATCATATGAGTGATTCCCAAACTCATCCACATAATTTGTTGTACTTTGTTAACAATCCTCCTAATGACCCTGCCAAAAAGGTTTGCCAGTACTATTATTTGTGCCATTTACAAATACTCAAAATTAGTCTGTTTTAGAATTTTATTCCCAAACTTAAAAATCACCTTCTCAGCCGCTTACTTGGACATGACTTTGATGGTGATGAGACTACCTTTTCCAATGAGGAGCGAAACACAATTCGTATTTTAGGGGACAAGATTTATGCATCAAAGGTTCTCCGTGTCAACTACACTTCATATGACATGCGCCGTGGACAGGATTCAATAAATCCTCGAACCCATTGTGATATTATGGTTCTTTCACCTGAAACAGAACAGGATGCACATCCATTTTGGTATGCCCGAGTTCTTGGGCTTTTTCATGCACAAGTTCTTCACATAGGACCTGCTGCAAAGAACCACTCAGTACAACGTGTGGAGTTTCTGTGGGTTCGCTGGTTTGGTGTTGAACAAAACTATACTTCTGGTTCACATGCTGCAAAGCTACCAAAGATAGGTTTTGTACCAGATACAACAGATGAAGCTGCATTTGGTTTCCTTGACCCTTCCTTGGTTTTACGAGGTTGCCATCTAGTTCCAGCTTTCACCAATGGTCGAACAAATGAATTACTACCTACTACATCTCTGACAGCTGCTCGTAAGCCTGAGGAAGCTGATGATTGGGTTAATTACTATGTTATAATGTGTGTATTTTTTCCCCTTCTGTTATACCTTTTACTGAATGTGCACTTTAGATGGGTTGATCGGGACATGTTTATGAGATACTCTGGTGGTGGTATTGGTCATCAGCATCAGCATTCTCATCAGGAGTCAGCTGACATGAGAATGGTTGTTGACAAACCTGAAGAAAACCAAGCACCAGATATTGATGACTTTGACCCTGAGCTGGAACTGAACAATCTACAAACCATTATCCAAGACCCTATGCAAATGGAAGGCAATGTAGATGAGGGACCAGGATCAGATGAAGACTGTGGCTTTAACAGTGACTTTGAATATTCTACTGCCAGTTCCCAGTCTGAGACTAGCAGTGATGGTTCTGACTTTGACTCTGATGATGACTTAGGGCCTGAAGATGGTGAAGGTGAATATGAGTATGATTATGATGGATTGTAGCTACCCTTAATACTAGAATTCCAAAATGGAGCCATTACTTTGTAATATACAACTGAGATGCACATATGTTGTATATTACCAGAAGGTGAAAGGTTGGGTTAGTTGGACCATTGATACATAGGCATTCCTAATCAGAGGTAAATATATGCATGTCTGAAATCACAGAGTAATCTAGAAATAAAATGACAAAACAAAGCAGATGTGAGACTTACAGTACATGTACCTTTCAAGAGTTAATAATTACTGTACTGAAAGTATATGAAGTTAGAGAGAAGGAAATCATCATAGGACTTGGGGGACACTTGTAAGCAGTGTATATTTACATCACAAAATGGTCCAACAACTATAACTTTAATACAATATGCACCTTTTTGGATAAACAAATACAAATTGAAACCCAGCATCACATACCCACACTGATTTGCTGATGTAAGGCTGGTGACCTGGGACAGGTAAGCTACCCGGTGTGCTATCTTCAATGGGAGCGGGGGGTCAATCTCAATTTAACCTTCTAGTTGCCTTGGGTTCGTGGTGTGACAAGTTCTTTGGCGGGCTTTAGGAAAGACGATCATGATAATTTGTTTTGTCGTGAGCCCATACCCTACCACTTTTTACATAACTCTCATTCTGATGAAGCAGTTGGAACGCGACGCAGAGTTGAGGAACAGAGAACAGCAGAGCGCAGGCATGAGCACCGCACACGAGAAAGATCAGGACTGGGAGTCTGGGACGCGCGGTTGACAGAGTCCTACATACATGAGGGACGCCGCGGAAATTTCAGTGTGGTGATATTTGTTCTGATCCGATGGACAAGCCAGAACAAATAAGAATTAGACTCTCCGAGTCCTGGAGGCTGTTCAATGCGCTTAGCGCTAGTACTTTGTTTTCTCGAGCAACACCGCAGAGGAATCCATTCAATGGTTTGCACTGCACACTATGTTATGACACGCTATAATTAGTTGTTGGCAGGCGGCTCTTCCACGAGACAGGGGCAGTTTCAAATTCCATGGGCCATCACTGAGTCACTGAACAGTGAACACTCATCGTCATCATACGTCAGTATGATGTCGGAGCCCATCAATCAGTCAACGCGTTCATAGGTAAAAAGAATTCTACCAACCGCATCGCCAAGTCAGTTGCTGAAGCCTTCTGGAACCCGAGGAGGAGGGATGAAATGGTTTTCGAAATCCTCCTTAATAGTAGCAAACTGGCAGTATAAAACGGCAAGTCAAAGCGAGGAATAAATTCAAGAGTGAAGACAGTGTCTTTCAAGCTTTGGCGCCAACTACAATGCATTCCGATTAGACATGCCAGAGTTAGATGCTACGACACAACTTGAAGTCAAAATGAAGCCACGATACAACTGGAGAGTAAAGCAAGGTGCGAACGTCTCCCCTATCAACTTCCTGAGGCATATCAGTTGCTCGGCAATGTGAATGGTCGGAAATCAATGAGGTATGCCGGGTTTCTGCTACCCTTTAACATTGACTAATAGATTCGTATGTCTATAGATTGACTTAGAGCGACGAACATAATTTCGTTATTAAATATTGTCCCTTTGCACACCCGACCTACGTAGATTGGGGGTCCATGCTCATCCGTAGCCTGGATGCTTTACTCAACCAAGGTGCCGGCGCCGATCTTGGTATTAATGGAGGAGGGGCCCCCAGTCAGTCTCATACCCTCATGTAATGCTTGGACTCTTTTTTTAATTCTTCGCAGCATTTACGACTGATATTGGAGCCAAAGCCTCAAGGATGCAGGAGCCCGGCGCCTGCTTTGGCCCTGATGCTAATCCCAACCTTGTGATCGAAGCTGGCAATAACGCTCTTCAGGAACAGCTCCGTGTTGATGCAAAACGTTGGCTTCAGTCTTCGGTCGTTTTTTCCGATGTTGATCTTCCCCCTGTTTCCGTAAGCAAATTTTACCATCGTACTGATTTCAACTAGCAAGAGCCTATGCAGGTTTAATTTGTAATAATAATATGTGTTGATGACCCTCTCGGCCCCGACTCAACCTTCATTCAAATCAATATCGAGCATTGGACACGTAACGACCAGGACGAAGTCGTGATGGTTTGGAGCGGCAACTGGACACAAAAAAACCCCTCCATCCTATGCCATTCCACTTCGCAAGCTTTTCGCCCCTCTTTCTGTCCCCCGATAAGCCTGAGTATGGAGGAATCGCGGATGTTGCCATCCCCCTGAATGTTT
>QLOJ01001182.1:0-15648 GCA_003313625.1 Tricholoma saponaceum
CTCGACGACGAAATGGTCGGGATCCCGATCGCTTGGCCAGTGAAAGTAGCAGTACCAGTGGCCGTCTTAGCCGCCAAAAATGAGTCATTGGCGACCTGCAACTGAGTGTCGTCAACGATAACGCTCCCGACCTGATTGATAGTGAAATTCGACTCAATAACACCGACATCTGGGGAAGATGAGCACGTGACACCATTCGTGCATGTAACGGTTCCAGAGTGATTCTGGCATGTGAACCTGGGGAAGTCAACCAGGATACCACAGTTCGGACCCTTGCATGTCGCCTGAGAGGAAAAGCCGTTTCCCAACCCACAGTCTGAATATCGGCCCGTCAACTGGGTAGACATTTATGGCCAGCCTTGCCAAACAACTGTCAAGCCAGAAACAAAATGTCAATTGAAAATGAATTTTGGAGACAATGGCTGGCGTGCAACCATCGCTAGACGTACTCACGAGTCAAGGTCAAGGATGAACCGTGGCGTTTTAAGGTCAAGCTGCTTATTTATCGTAGACCGTCAGTGCACCCTACAAACCGTGACGTCCATAGTAGGCTAATCTCAGAGGCGTTAGTCTGTGCCTTTTCCCGCATGTGTTAGTTCAAATGTCAACGATCATGAGTTTCCGAAACTTCGCGTACCATAAGTTCTTTTAGAGTAACGGATCAATTTGGAGTAAGTACTGTTCCCTACGCTGTCAGAAAAACCCTCACACTGCAGGTTGCAAACGAATCCCCTGTTACAAGTGCTTGAATTTCAGCTTCCAGTTATGTGGGGTAAGTTCGTACCTTAGTTTATCCAGGAACTTGGTCCAAATGACACATAACATCTGCCTGTCAGAGGATGGCGTCGCGTTACTATAAGTTATCGTCTACGGTAAGTGGCTCTCAGCAAAGTTCAATTGATACGTGCTGTGAGTCTAGCCCTTGTTCTTCCTTCATATGGTCTGTATTCCGAGACATTCAGCGGGATAACGGTGTAAGAGAGGTCGACAACGTGCCTGTACCACTTATCCATTCTACTGCCTCACGGCAAGGTCAAGTGCATTCTAACCACGTTCGTTTTTGAACCACGGAGGCGGCGTGGTGTTCATATGGTGAAAGAATGTACCGAGAACCTGTGGCGCCCTCTACGAAATACTAATATGGGTCAATGTAAGTGGATAGAAGAACAAACCGTTATCAAAGTTACCGATCCCAAATTCTGGAGAAAGAGTGTCTATTGGAGGGAGTCTTCGATAAACAATTTGTTATCCAAGCTGCTAGAACGGGATCGCGAGTCATTTCGGAATGAAATCCTGCTTCGATAGAAACCATGGCAAGCGCTTCAAAGTAACACATCTCGACCTCCCTGCATAACCATCTCACCGACAGCAGAATGGCAGGTAAGAGGCCAGAACAAGTTGCTTGGATGATCCAGATGAGTCTTGAAGTTAGCATGAAAAAATTGAGGCATGTGGATAAGCACGCGGGCTTGATCCCGTGGTCTCGAGAGGCGGAATTTGTGATAGACACAGAAGTCGACATAGATTTGCATAGAACTGAGGCGTACGAAGGTGTGGGTGATGACGACCATTGCATTCTTTGATAGAAAAGCGTGGGCAAGCCGGGCGCCAATGGCGTTATCTGTGTGGCGAACGAGACCACTATACAAAAGGCCGACATCGAAAACTTGCTTTGATGTCTAGCCAGGCAGATGGTTTTCAACATCAGCGCTGCCAATCTTCCTATATCACCGCGCAGGATATCCACAAGGAGTTGAGCTCTCCTGGGATCGATGTTAACCATTCCATGATAGTCTGGAAGACGATAGCACAATCGTTCGGAAGCTCTTCATCGTCCCGTGTTGTCGATGGCCAAAGGAAAAATTGGGAGATGATGTATGATTCCTAATTATCCTGATTTCCTGGTTGAATAGCAAGACCAGGTTCCTTTTCATATCCTGGATAAATAAACACATCCACCTCCAAACTGTTGGCCACGAACGCGTAAAATTTGCACAACATAAGAGCTGTAACATCGGGTGAGCATGACAGGTCGTCAAGAGCGTATGCGGCACAAACAAGAGCTTTCCAATTATTTTCGTTCGTATGCTGACGAGGCGGCGCTGTATTCCGACAGTGGAAAAACACTTCGAGAACCAGCAAACGAGTATCCAGACACCGTTGACATCTCTAAAGATGCGGGGTGAGTATCAGCGAAAATGACGGCCTTGTGGTTCGACAGACTTATTTCTCACAACTCTGATGTGAAATTCTTGAAGGCAGAAAGTGGGATATCCGGTCCATGATCCAATATTCTAGTCGGGAATGAGAACAGTCCAGAAGCTAGTATAAGTCTCCAGCAGGTGACATTCCCAACGAGCAATAGATGAAAGTAGGGACAGTATGGTCCCATAGATAGTGAGAGCTTCAGTCGACTTCAACTAATGAAATAGAGTAAGAAGTTACGCCTTCCGAGGGGAGACACAGGAGGAAGAGGAGATTCTGGGTCGTCACGTAGAAGCACTGGGGTAAAGATCGTTGCTGTTAACATATCACAATGAGGGCCATTCTCGTACAAGGGTTAGAGGACAACATACCAATCCTTTCAGTTTCATCTGGAGGATTGTTCGAGGATTGACATATATAATGCAGAAAGGCGGTAACGGATATCCATACCTAGATATGTGTCAATACCATCCGGTAAACCGAGCTAGAAGAAAGCTCACGTTGACCGAGTGCGAAGGGAAGGCATCTAGAAGCTGAGAATGATAAAGCGGCGTCAGCTCAGCCTACAATAGATAATTAAAGCTCGACAAACCTCAAAAGCCTCATCGCGGTTTGACATCTGTATACACCTTGAATGCAACGATGCTGGCACTACCGGGTCTATCAATGAATCCAGAAACTGGAGAAGCGTCGTAGCGAAGGCCAAGGCGATATGAGGCTCATTGTCACTCGGCGAAAAAGGGAACTCTTCTCCTGTATCGAGACACTACTCGTATGAAAATCAAACAGTCAAAATAAAAGGATGTAGATCCTCACTTCTCGAATCGTGTGTATGATGCTTTCATTTGCCGACAGGGCAAAAAGACCATCCTAGAACGGCTCATTAGCATAACCGGCTAATCTCAATGACAACCCACTTACGGTATGACCACTGTTGGACATCATCCAGTTAATGAGTCTCATAATCTCCCTCGGCGCATTGATCGGATGGTTATCAGGAAGAAGGTCATCGGGTGTGGCAAGAGAGCGCACCGGCCCGCGAAGGCGTGTCAGCCTAGACAACTTATTTCCGAAGCAGGTGTATTCTATGGTGATCGAAGCACTGTAAGTCCATCACATTATCTCGAAGATCATGAAACGCACCATACATCCCCGTAACGGAGATGAAATGGTCTTTCCCCATGAGGGTGTGTAGAATCAGCGTCCCATCTAGGTTCTTGGGACCGAGATTCAGTCTTGATATAGAGGCTTTGTCTACATGTGCTGTCAACATGATGGAAATAGCCTCGTCAGGCAGAAGCAAGCCCTGAACAATGAATTAATGTAGGCTCAATCGAGAAATAATGTTTTGACTAACCGTCATCGGCTCAATTCTCAGCCAGTCAGGATCTAAAATGAAATCAGGGATATAGAAATCAAGTTACGTTACACTTACGAATGTCTGAACTCCCGTCGGCAGAAATGAAACGAAATGCACAAGGGACCTTGTAAACCAATCACATCAAATTCATCCAGTACACAGGTCAAACCCACCTTTCCGTTATTTTGTATCGGTATTGTCTGTGATGTTGGATGCTTGTATCTGGGCAATGAAGTTCAGCCACCCGTTGAATCGGCAGAACGCTAAATGTAGAGATACTCGCGAAATTGTGCCCATATGAACTGACGTATTGTCCAGCTTGATACCATTGCGTTTAGAATATTCCTCCAAATAGTCCACTTCCCGGTACAATCGTCGTGCTGCAGCATCATATGACCTTTTCTCATAAGAATCTACCTGTATTGCGAAAGCAATATTAATGAGCGATCAACTACTCTGATGAGAAAAAACTGGAGATTAGCTGACATCGACAGCGAAATCGGCCGAAACAGGCCGATGGTCACTCATTGTGATCTGTGGGTGTGAAGTGTATGATAGTTGCTGAACTCCTACGAAAGGAGAAAACATGTATAAAATGCGGTCTGTCCATGCAGGTTTTCGTCTGCAACCAGACATTAGCGTACATAGCCAAAGGTTGCACAGGCTCACCTTAGATCGTATGCCAACCCATCTGCTGGTCCATCACCGAAACGATAAGTCCTTTTGGGACAATTTTATTTAGTGTGATATCAAGGGCTGAGATAGCTTGTGCATACGGGGGATATGTGATTGAACCCTCTACGAAGCCCTCGAAAGATTTCCCAGCTCGCTTAGCTTTGTTGAGCTGGTGGAGATAAGTTGAAAGTATGTCTGACGCGCAAACTTTACAAAACGGACCTGATCATATCGCAACAGCGTTTCGAATTTATCATCCCAATTATTGGAACTGAGAATACTCCGTACATCGGCATCAGGAAGATCCAGACGATAGTTAAGGTCTAATACCATCCTTTCAGATAAGTATTAGGTCAAGACCGAGCACGTACCGCCCTAGAAAAGAAGATGGATCATCACCGACAACCAAAACGAATAAACGCACCATCCAAAACAATGCATCATTCTCGTACAGATTTATAGGCAACGTCGCCAATTCGGTTGCATCTAGAATCTGAGAGTCGAAATTCAGCCTTCTGGACAGGTCCTGGAAATCCGAATTGCGTTTATCGTATTGTTCATCAAAGGCCGCCAGGTGTGAGTTCACGAAGGTGAAAGTAGTGCTACTTGGATCACCCCTGGCTAGAAGAGGAGGGGTGAAAGTTAGACGAATAGCCGTCCCGCCTTTATTGCCCTGAAGTAAAGTCAGACGATTCAAAAATGGAGTAAGAACGGGCATACAAGGACACCCATGATACCAGCACCAGCAGCAGAAGTGTGTATGTTGCTGAAGCATGAATGCAGCGTTTTCTTGACAATGATCACAATGAGCATACCAACAAGCTGCTTAGAGGCTAGCTAAGACCTATATTCAGCAAACCCCATTGAAGACGGTAGCAATATAAGAATCTAAAACCTTGTCATAAAGAATCGCTTTTTCACCCAAAGCAGCGAATACCGCTAAAGACCACGCGTCTTCTCTGATGGTGCTCGTGGAATATAACAAAGCTTCAGTTGACAGATCGAGCTCTTGAAAACCGAGCACGAGCATGTCTGGGTACGGATCAGGGTCCACTGCCTCTGTTTCGTAATCGTCATGTTCTTGCTTTTCAGTTGCAAGGGTAGGAGACAGAGATTCTGCCGACGCAATACCGGTTGTAAAGGCTGTCATGGATGTTTAGCTGTGCCGGAATAAATCACAGAAGAACGTTCACCGGAGTCGAAAAAATCTCGAGCGACATTTCCCAGTGACAAAGGTGATACCTTCTTCAGAGGTGGAATCATCGTTGATGCATTTGCAGCCCACAATGGGCCGCGGATCCAGCTGGCTAAATCTTGAGAAGGTAGTTTACCATTCACGTTGAAAGTTCCTATACGTATACTTTGTAAAGTGAGAATGAGCCTAATTGTTCTCGAGTACCGCGACAAAGATTTACCTGATTCTCCGTCGCCCCCGTCGAACTATTTTTCGAGTTCTACTTCGGATCCATTCCTCTCGGATTATGTTGATGTCGGCAAAGTCATCACCAGGTAGACCGGTACTCGCTGAGGAGAGCCGGGAATGAAGTGGCAGATTGACGGATCGCAGATCCTGAGGGATAGGATTCACTAGCACGCAATACACGAGTCGAGTATTCAAGGGAAATGTCAATTTTGATTGTGCACTTACGTATTTGAGGCGGCCTACTCCTTGAGGTGTAGGGCAAAAGCCACCGAAAGCGTGTAGCGTTCTCGGAAGCATCTAAAGATTGTCAGGTGTTCCAAGCATGCAGATTATATATTAATGAAATTACCAGAAGGCCGTCTTAATCGTTTACACTCGCTTAGAACAACACGCAAGTTCTGAACGTCATGCGTGAATAGTGACAAGGGATCCGATTCTGGCCCTAAGTTCTGGCCGGGATTGATCGTTAGGCTGAAGCCTACATTCGGAAGGAGCAAGTCAGTGAAGAGAATCACGTCCTAAACAATACCTATACCTGATGGCTGATCGAGAGCGACCCTGGATGCTGCAGTACTCAAATCAATTGTCCCACGCCTCATCTGCGCCATGGTTATCACAAAATCTTCTGTGATGGGAAGTACGCGTAATATATCGAGTTCTTTTGGCATTCCACGGACAACCAATTTGTACTTGCAGACAAAGACACTGGAGAAGCAAATATGTAGTCAGTCAGTAAACCATAGAAACCAAGATCCGTAATAAGCCCCATGAGCTAGATTTGTGAGGTGCGGAGAAACAAATGGGTGACGCAACAATCGCGATCAACACGACGCAAGATCCGAGCACATAAACAAAACGTATCTTGGCACACACCTGCCGTCCTCAGACATACCCCAGTCATCCTGATGAGATACGACTGCAAGTATCCTCGTGTCCTCTAAATTGTGATTCTCCGATCGCGAAGCTACCGAACTTGTGTCGACGGGCGAGACTAACTGAGTTTCTAGAACGGTCCTGAGCTCCTCTGAAGAGCGTAGAAGGGCTAGAACTGAATCTTCTAGCTCTCCCATGGTTGTAATAAGGTTACCGTTGTGGAGAACAAACGCCGCTCGTCACGCGAGACTTACGTCACACCACGTGCCACGTGGTATCCGGACCTTGGCGCCAGATGCATCACAAAGGTACAGCTATGCTGTCCTTTTGACTGTTATTGGACTGGAATACTATCGCTTTCGTTCATAAAGAAGAAAACAACGAAAGGCAGGGACGATGGCAACGAAAAAAAGAAATAGAAGGTTATAGAACGCGGCCTTTGTGATCAAGTGATGTTATTCGGAGGTCGGCGAAGACAGGGGTGTACACTTCGATCCACCATTATATAAACCCCAACCGTAGCATCTCAACTCCCCAGTCCCGCCTTGACAACCACACACATTCTAAGCCACTTGTATTCAATTCTCCTGCTCTCATCACCGCTTTCTCTCTTACCCTCTACACATATACCATGACTCGCACTGCACGCTCCTCCTTCCCCCGCGCCATCCTGAAGGACCGTTCAGAGTCTAGGACTGGTCTCGACAAATCCTTGCGCAAGAACGGCGCGGGTATGCATAACTGGGGCAGTCTCGCTGACGAAGGACTTCTGGAGTTCGCCGCCATGGACGACGAAGAGCAGGAGCTTGCAGACGACGAGTCGACGAGTGACTCCGTCAGTTCTCAGTCAGACTGTGGGTGACGTTGCTTCATTGTTCATTCCATTTACATTCAACAATAAATATTCGTAGCTCTTGAGGACAAGAAGCCTGCCCTTGATAAGCTCAATAGTGCCCTGACCGAAGAAGAGCTGGAAACAGCGAGAAAGTTCAGGAAGAACGCGCTCAAGGCGAATGGTATGCAGTTCGATGCTTTTGATTGTGTTACGATTATAAACTCATGTCCTCACAGGCCTTGATCTCTCCGCCATTGCTCGTACCTCGTCCGCCGTCTCTACCTCCCCTAAGAGTGTTGCACCCATCCAGGCATGTTCAAGTTTCCTATTTTCATTGTTCGCAACGAACTAACTGCCAAACTTCTTTAGACCTTCGTTTAACTTACTTTACACCAGAACATCGAATCAAAATGTACCTTTTACCCCATCCTGTAGTTGTACCTTAGCCAATTTCTACTCACAGCATTAAAACGCACTGAAATTCTTGTAACCTATATCCAATTGTATCTTGGCAACACCTGCATTTTCTCGACGTGATGGAGCAATTACCCCAACATCAGCGAAGCTTAGAAGAGCTTAAAGTTAAGTTTTAGTCCCACAAGAATATCTATTTAAAGAATTATGTATCACGCGACCCCTAATGGACGTGCACGGCACACGACCGGAACCTTCTGTCAGGAAAGACCGCATTGACACCACCGGAACCGAGGAAACGACATATCAGGACATATATATGAGTTGCGAGGAGTACCAGTAATTCATATAGTCCTGTGATGTCATTAAATTGATCACTGAGCACACACTGGAATACCGCAGTGGGAAGTTAAACAGTGACCAGGCAGGGTCAAGCATAAGAAGGTGGTCAGCATGATCGAATGTTGTCGCGCGGGTTCGAAAGGATTCGAAGCATTCCGAGTCAATACCGCACTGAATTAAGTTCGCGGTCATGTGGAACATGCTGGATCTACTGATCCAAATTTCCCAAGTATCTATGTCATGCGGCTTGTTCTGAAGGTCAAGAGAGTTACAACTGGAGGTTATAACTTTCTCATAACTCTCACGTTAGACCAGTTGGGCGAGAGACCCAGGTTAGAACACAGCCTCGGAAAGTGTCAGATGATCGACAACAGACTAGACTCGGACATCAACCGCCCAAACCCGGAGTCCTGAATGCCGGCGCCGTTTCATTCATTAAATTTTGTCCTATCATATTTTTACAAGTTTCAATCACACCCACATCTACATGAAAATTCAACCTAGGCTTAGCTTTGACTTTTGACGTCGCCTCGTTTTTGTTAGTTCCACTGGCGGCAGCTCTAAATTATTGCGATCCTAAGTGGTTCGGTCGATTCGGACGAAGAGGAGTTCCAATGAATAATAAACTGCCCTGTAAAACATACTAGTCATGTAACTCGTCCTTACTGGCACCTTTCCTCAGGCTTGTAGTGTACTCCAGGCCTTACAATACCATACACACCCTCTTTTACAAAGTCACGTTGGTACGCCATGTGATTCAATGCCGATTGAAAATCAGCCGCATCGACACCCATCATTGACTTGAGTCTCTTGATTGTATCGTATTCCAGCGATCCTAAACCCAAATTACTGAGATGTTCATGAAGGGATGTGTTCAAGGGTTCCTTCGCTCGTGCTGCATCTGCGGCTTCTTTAAACCCTTCTGGAATCCGGCAATGCCATCCAAGGAGGCCACTCCCTACCTCGGGATGGGCCCAGAGAAGAATGTACTTCTCTCCATATCGAATAAGCATCGTAATGTTCACGACTGTGGATGACTGTCGCCTCACTGGGCGAGTGGAAGTTGGCATTGAAGTCGGCAATGTTGGGCGTATGGGTATGATTTGGATTTTAAGGGGTTCAATCAATCTGCTGAAGGAACGGGATGAGAGTGCGGCATATGTTGCAGGAAAACTTGCATAGTTGAACAAAATGATAAAGGCGTTTCTGGCGGAGGGGTCAGCAGATAGTGTTTCATCTCGTAGATGGAGCAGTCCAGGCTCCCGACGATAGAGGTCATCTTGAAGAAGCTGGAAAAACAATGAGATGTCGCGGTCCAAAACCTCTGATGATCGTCCTTCTAGATGAAGGTGAAGCTAAGTAAGTATACTTCACAACCAGTAGTAACGAGATCCACCATACCAGCGCGAAATTTACGAATGGATTCACAGGCAGTACGATGGCCACCTTTCCAATCATTCTTTTGGCATGCTCTGGAACAGTAACGTGCTTCGTGGCAAGCACCGCACACCCTGAAACCTTCGTGGTCCTCAATCATAGTACACTTTCAAAGATATTAGCATAGCCATCCCGTAGAATTACGTTATAAGGACGGACCTCAGGTGCTGAGCATTTCTGTTGATGCTTTCCTGCCGCCTCATGAAATTGTTCCTTGCTATCTCGCAACTGCTGAACACCCAATTTGAAATCCTCCCATATTTCTTTCACCTGGGTATTACTGGATATCTCCGACTCGAGAAGGGAAATTGTCGAGTCCTGCAGCGCTCGATCGACAGCTCTGAAGACAGAACGGTAAACGAGGTATGATCCAAGGATCTTTATTGATTCGATGATCTTCTGATCAAGCTCCTTCTTCTTCCACCTTGCCGATCTGAGCATAGAAGGCAAATATCTAGAACGGACGGCTTGAACTATCCATGTAAAGCCGTCTGTGGTTCTGGCACCCTCAAGCACATACTGTAAACATGTCAAAAGGCAGAGCGGTAGTTCGGGAGTTTGACAATCCAAGGCGCGAATTGAGCTGAATTCTGCAAAGGCATGTGTAACATCGATTATGGAGTGTTGGGCCAGAAGGGCATGCATTAGCCCTGGAGTTTGTTCTGACAGCAGACCGGCTGTGGAGATAAGGAGGCAAAAGGCGCTGAACCATTCCTGCCCTCCTTTAATAGCTATCCGAACATATTTGAGCAACACGGATGCTATCTTGTCCACTTCTCCATTCATACTCTCAACTATGAATCGAGCATTGCTGGAATCGTCCATTATAAGTTTCGAGATGATGGTAGTGACTAGAACACAATCTGCTTGATAGAGTTCCTGCTTCTCGTACCGAGTTGGATCTCTGCGAGACTGCCATACCCAAGATTCGACGACAATTGGGCAAAATCCTGAGGTGGCACTTGCAGCTCTGGTAACAGGATTAGGTGAAAACATGAAGAAGTGTCCAAATATCCGAATAAGTATTCTCTTCAGCTTGGGTTGTGACATGGGGAATAGCGGTGTACTGCCTGCATTCTTATGGAAATAGTCAATCCATTTCCAGATAGATGGCCATGAATAGGTGACTTTCTGTACAATCATCGAGTCGCTTGATGCGATAGTGAAGCGCAGACACAAGAGGGCGGTCATGATGCCATCCATTGCCACTGCGCAGAGTTGCACTGTCTGTTGTTGAGTTTTGGTGGTAGACTCGGATGGTGGATCCTTATCTAGATGACGAAAGAATGTATCGATGATATCAGGGTATTCCGCCAATTCGTTGTTAATGTAGATGGATTCCTTTAGCGTACGAAGGTCAGATACTGAGTCGTTGGAAGCACGGGATGCCATGATCTTGAAACAAGTTCAATTATCGTTGTGCCATTGGGTAGCGGATATTCACCTTGTAAATGGCAGGAAGTGGGGGCAAACTATCCACTGGGCGATTGAATAACGCTTGACATCGACGTAGCCACTCCTTAGATCTGGGTTGCATCCGGTGTAGCGAGGGTATAACAGTCCCTCCTCCGAATATATTGAACTGGTCCATGATACAGTGAGGCGAGTAAGGTTACAAGGAATGTTGGTGTCGGATTTGATATATCGATAAGAGCGTTTTGAAAGCCGTGAGTCTTCATATAAGCAAACCTAGGAAAACCGACAGATTGTCACGTTAACAGAAGCCCTAGTCACAGAGGTACTTACAACATCTTCTATTGAGCTATTCGGTCCGAATCTTCAGATACATTCCCTTACTTATGCGTCACGCCCCACCAACTAGGATTGATGTCCAAATCAAGGTTCGCATAGTCCGAAAAATGACGAACACGTTTCCAAAACGTGTAAGCCGGGCAACCGCCGCAGACACTCAGAGACTGGGCTGAGTCCCAGTGCCTGAGTTCTCAACATTGAATCACCGAGATGGCTTCTCGAGGGACCCTCATCAGCTATTTAACATTGATACAAGGTAGTAAGGTACACACAATAATTCCCGTGAGCGTTCGTTGCGGAGACCTGATTTCTGTCCGTCTTTAGTCCTTGACAGTGCAGTCATCACACGTCCAATCTAGACTAGTGGTCTTGAAATGGTACGCCTGGACTCGGTGTTCTCTGCCTGCCCCACACCTTGACCCGACATCAGGAGGAACCAAAAAGCTTGCTCACTACACATGAACGGACGAAAATGAGGGTTCGTACGGCGCCGTAGGGAATGCTAATGACTAGATCACCGATACAGACAGATGCAAATTCTGTAAGCAGTCGGGACATTTTCCCGGAGTACCCTCATGAGTTTCCAAATGTCCTTCTCGGATATGTGCAGGAATCGAGGCATGGTCTCCAAAAGAAAATGCGATAGAATCATGGACGTGATCGATGAATCTTCTCCCCGAAGGTGAATGAGTGGCGAAGTGCTTGTCTTTGAGATTAATGATCATTCCGTGGTGCATTTGCATCTCTCGGGAAGAGAGAAAGATGAAAAGGCATGGTCCATTGGTGAGCTTCATTGCTAGAAAGAATCTTAGCCCTCTAACTATGGATACACAAATTGCATACCAGCTCGATCCTTGCGAAGCTTTTGACCCGATTTTGTACAAGAACATGAGTCATGACAAACGCCACCACACTTGAGGCTTTTAACAGCCTCTACTATCAAGCACTGCGATTAGCATATGTCAGTGACAATCTATTGTAAGGGAGAAATACACACCTGCGCGTGTCTTCCGTCGCCGTCAAACACTGTCTTGACTGTCAATCGTTCTGCGACCAGGGATTGAATACAGACCGGATTCTCCAGAAATCGTTATCTTCTTGAAGCCGCGACTCCAAGAACGGAATAGCGGGGTCCGGAAAATGGCATAAGAACCTTCGCCATCGTGATAGCAACCTCATCAATGACTTCAGTTGCTTGTCTCGCACGGCTTGTATAATCCAAGTGAAGCCATCTGTAAGGTGTGATGCTTCAAGAATGAACTGGAAACATGCAAAGGTAGCGTGTCGTAGGAAACATGCGTCGAAAGTCGTTTCTGGAGCTCTAATGGGCTCGAAAGCGCGACAGTTATCAACCATCATATTCTCCAACAGAAGAACACGATAAAACTGAGGATTTTGCCCTGCAACAAATGTTGTCATACAAATAAGGAAGACGAAAGCACCCATCTCTCCCCTCCGTTCGTCGCTGTGGGGTTACAACTATCAACGTATGTTTCACCTGAATATACCTGAACCGATCTGTGAAGACGTCGTCGCGAGAGCCAGCGAACAGCATCTTGAACACGACGACGTATCGTCTAGCTCGTCTAAGTCTGTCACAACCAGCCAAGGCCATGTAGCAGGTTGACCAGGAAGATTTGACTCCCTTGGGGTACTGGTACCTTGAAGGCGATGAATAGCAAGCGGAAACCATCGCTGCCTAGTAGTGGCAGGGAACATCATGGCATCCTGTGCACCTGGATCGTGCGGTAATTATTAGCATATATTATATAGGTGGGGAAGATGTTCATATGAAGTTTTCGGTTGGTTTTTGGTATGGTGTGGTTTGCCTTACAACTTGAACAACAGTCACGGTCACGGTATTTCAGGCTCTATCATCTTTCATGCACGCTGCTGCCAGTCTCCTGTGAAATCTTGTAGTAGCGTTGACTGTTCAGAATTGTATCGCTCAGGCTTTTGTTTTCCGTGGACCAACGTTAAGATACTTCTGCCACTTAATGTTATCCAGTATGTCCAATACTATCCCAATACATTGTTTTCTGTCCCCTTTGACGTTCGCGCCGTCCAACCGACATCGTCCGCAAACAAAGAGCCATGATGCCTAACTACAGCCCCTCGCACCATCCAAAAATCATTTTACCGACACGTTCCACAAGCCCGTCATAATCCAAATTACGATCCCGGATGAACAGCCCACAGTGTGCCGCGACCTCATCCTCCGCACCTTCGATCAAGACCTTCTCCCATTTGCTTGCACCGCCAAGGACTTCACCCAATCCAGTCGGCAGCACAACGAAGTGATGTCCAGGCCTGGCCTTGCTCTTTTTCTCCTCATTCTTGACGTAAGCCTCGCGTTGCCTTTGCGAAGAGGATGGCGACGACTTCTGGCCTGCCTGTGGAAGAACATTGGCCTGGAGTAGTGCCACATCATTGTCTGCGATCTGCTGATTCGCTCTCGTTTCATCTGCTTCGGCACTTTTATTTCCCCTCGGAATTGTCTGTGTCCAATAATTAACCCACACCCCTTGCCATGCTACTAGTCGTGTGTAGCGGTTCTTCAATCCGATTGGTTCGAACATGCAGCTGCCAAACTGGAAGTGCTCGACAGCCCAACGTTTACCTTCAGTAAAAGGGTGATCAGCATTCTTACGGGCCCATTTCACGACTGGGTGATCAGAGTGAGTAGAGATGAATGATAGTGCATTATCAACGAAAGATAAAGGTGATCGACTTGAAGAGGATGCAGAGCGCGTAGAAGAAGAGGATAATGAGGGAGACGCTGAGCTCGAAGGAACAGTTGCTTGACCTAGAATAAGCACAATTAATGAATCCGATACGGAAATAATATTGTTGTACCATTTGGGCGTCTGAAGGCCTCCCAATCGTCCGAGAATGATGAGCTAGATGGGGAGCGCGTGGAAGAGCCAGATGAGGGAGACTGTAGAACCGAGCTGGAAGGGCGGGATGCAGGGTTTGCTTGTACTGGACGCGCCATCAATGCATGTCGTAAGTAGTATACCAAAAAGATTCAATCATACCATTCTCCTTTTTCTTAAAGGCCTCCCAGTTGTCCGTGACATTTCCATCTACAATGTTTACTTGGGGGTGATGGTTCATCTCGCTCTCGCTCTTCCCCTCCCCATTCTTAGGGAAAAGGGACGCGATTCCGCTTATAACGACGTGTGGATGCATACCCAGATATGGGCAATCGAATGCGATCATGCCCACGATTCTACGAGGTCTGGTTGCGGGATATGCGCCCGGAGCATTGGAGGGATCAGTTGCTGCTTCTGCTGCAAGAAGTCCTCCCATGGAATGTCCTAATAGTATTACAGGTCCAGGTGATTGTGTCGACAACCTGCGTAAAAACTGTAAACGACGTGGTGAGACATGATGAAGAACATACCATTCTAAGAAGTTCTTCGTCGCGAAAGAGATCGGCTTTACACTCTTATAAGTGGGGTATAAACTTGACTGGATATTGAAATCCAAATGCGCGGGTATATGAGCTGAAAGATATTGCTGAAGATCCATTGGGAAAGACTGTCATTCACGTCGCAACTATGAGATCACTATAGATAACAGGGTGACTCCTTCGCACCTGGAAAGTGGTATCATTACCTAGCGACATCAAGATGAGCGAAGAACAACACTTATGGCCGTACACATACCTTGAAAGCCATGTATATAAACTAAGTGGACCAACTTCATGCCTGTCGCTGTTTAGTGGCAGTATCAAGTCGGGAATGAGATATCTATCTTTTATAAGTTAGCACCGCCACTTCCCTCCGCATCGAACTTGACTCGGAAGCGTGATGCTTTCAGGACTGGTCACGACAGCTAGAAATTTGGTGGTTGCATTTTGAAGTGAGCGCTTGAAGTCAGATCTCATGATCAGGGGTGCAGGCTATGTTGACATGACTTTGCTGTCAATGCGGCGAACCTGGTGCGAACACTCCAATTCCGAATAGTAGTCCGCAGTTGCGACCACCGATGCAACTTCAAGTTACAATACTGGTGAGCTATATGTCCACTTCTGGTACAAGTTTTAAGCGCTAACTTGCGCTAAGCTTTCTATTTCAAAGAAATATATTCTTTAATTTGTCTAATGTTCTCAGAGTCTTCGAAGCACCCAACCGCCGGTGCAAGAACAAGAGGATGACCGTCGTCATGCACGATCTTTCTCAGGATTTCAGTGTGATTTGGAGGCTGAACCTGCAGTTGACACCAAGGTAGAATGTGAAGGACAAGGGTGTGGAGAGGCGCAGGGGTGTCGATCTTACTGGAGAAGAGCCCTCAGTGCTCCTTCATCAGGACCCTGCTACCGACGAA
>QLOJ01001185.1:2170-22147 GCA_003313625.1 Tricholoma saponaceum
GCTGCAGCACATCCCAGTACCACAACACCTACACAGCCACCACTGACATTACATCTTTGATGCAGTGCCTCCCAGTTACGCAAGGCACCCGATGTGACCTTCCTAAAATCACACACTACACCTGATGTGGCCTTTTACTTACACAGTTGATCTTTTTCCTAATATATATAATTCACTTACTAGAATTTTACCCTTCGTTCCCACTTCTGTGCAATGAAGGTATAGTAACTATTTTATTCTCCCACTTGTAGTAACTTACTGGTTCCCACTTCTGTGCAACAAAGATAACTTAGTCCTGTCTCTCTGTCCATCTCAGTGTAGGCTACCCAACCAGGCAGTCTTCCAGCCAAGAACATCTAGACAAGGTGATGTATATCATGTGCTATCTTGTGGGAACACAAGATTATGCGATTGTCTATGATGGAATTAAATCCAAAGGCTTAATTGCCTACACAGACTCTGATTGGGCTGCTGATCAAATCAAGCACCGATCAACAACAGGCTATTTTGCAACCCTTGCTGGTGGCATAATTTGTTGGCAATCATGCTTACAGAAAACTGTAGCTTTGTCATCCACTGAAGCCAAATATGTGGCATTATCTGACACGTCACGTCAGATCAAGTGGATACAATCCATCTTCTCAGAGCTTGGATATAACCTGAAAGGTATCCCCATTTGCGGTGATAATCAGGGATCGATCTTCATCAGATCAAATCCAGTCCAAGAAAGATGGACAAAACACATTGATATTCGCTATCATTATATACACGAATGTATTGAGAACGAAGACTAGTGTTTAAAGGTCCGGTCTATAGGACCGAAAAAAGACTGAGGACTGAACTGGACCGAACCACGGTCCAGTCTTTTTTCAGTTGTGGTTGCCCAAATTTTGGAGCAGTCTGGTTGCCAGTTGCCTCATTTTGAAAACTTTTGAAGACTGTTAAAAGACTGGTTGCAATCGGTTGCAACTGGTCTTTTTGCAGTGCATGGGGAGTGTTGTATATCATAAGAAAGGACTATCAGTTTATTAGAAATGCTTAATGTAAACACAAATCAAAAGTGTTTGACCTGTGTTCCATTCCATGTAACAGTACAAGATTGCATCGGATCGTTTTTTGCTAGGGATGAAAAGTGTGCATCTCCTTCTGGGCTACAAATCTCATCCCTAACACAAGTCGTGATTCATTAAACTGCGTTCGGAAAATTCCTCGCAAGTCGAACACCTTTGACCTGCAAGTGATTTGTGACTTTGAGTGGATGTCACACAGTTATATTACTGTGAGAAAAAGATTTATTTCACCCTTGCAAGTTGAATACCTTTGACCTGCGATCAATTTGTGAATTTCTTGCATGATAGACCTGCAACCGGTTAAGACCGGTCTTAACCGGTTTTTTGGGGGCAACTGGACCGATGTGGACTGCTCCTATCAGTTCAGTTGCAGTTGCCCTAAATTGGCTGTCAGTTGCAACCAGTTGCGGTTGCCGGTTGCCCATCTTGGGGTCAAAAAACCAAACTGGACCAGACCTTAAAACACTAATGAAGACATCTCTGTTGTCTTCATTGAAGGAAAGGATAACCTGGCTGACATGTTCACCAAGAACCTTGGCACCACATTATTCCTTAAATTCCAGGGTTCTCTTGGTCTTACCTTTGAGACAAGTTGAATGCAACACTTGCAGTACAACTTGTGGGGGGGTGTTGAAATGGTTTATTACCTCCAAACCCCATATACTCACTTAGCTGCTTAGAGCGCTACTTATTGAGGTCTGTGCACCTATTTACATACCTTTATACACATGGTCTGTGCACACTTAGAATACATATATAAGACCGCTTGTATTGTTGTATCTCAATATGAGAGTGTAATGGATGCCTATGTTACCTTGTATGCATACAAGGGGTTTTTGGTTACATTGTTTATACTTGTATATACAACTACTTTTGACTTATGACGAACACGACATAGCTACCAAATATACTGGGATCTGCTCTGTTGGGTGTACAGTGAGTCTTAGAGTTCTAAGCTAGTAACTAACCATTACATTTTTTTGAGCTACTCAGCTATTTGGAAGCTACAAGCTTACCTAGAAAGTTATAAAGTTTATTTCCTTTTTTAGACTCTGGACCAACGTAGCGACGCGATGTCAAGGACGACAAGAAGAATGACTATTGTTACCGCTACACAACAATACACTACGGAGGGAGGTGCCCAAGAACCTCCCACCCCACAAAAACCATCTCGACCACCCGAATGAACAGCAGGAGGAGCATCAAGAGGAGGTGAGAGTCCCAGAGCAGACTCTCTAAAGGCACAGGCGACGGGACCGGGATTGAAGCCACATGCTCAATTGTCAATACCAGTGCTGACCGGACCTGCTACACAACTAACCAAGCCACAGGGAGCCGGTCAACAAATGAGTGACAGACATACCTCAAGTACACCGAACCCTTTCCTGCCCGAGTCCCAAAAGGAACTGCCAGCCCACTTCCCACTGGCCCCAGCATTTGCATCACTGCATTCGGCACCCAAAACTCTGGAAACGCAGACATTAAGGCAACCGTCCGCCTTGGGATTCCATGTACCTCACACCCCAGTGTGATTACACCCAATCATCGAGACTGTTAAACTTGATGCAGATGGGAACAAGCTGACGGACAATGAGGAGATTGAGGCTGAAGACCCCATGGACATGCTGAACCGATGCGATGCGGCAATCTGGGAGGAGTGTCCCTACATGAACCAATGCCTCCACTTGAAGATCAGGAAGGTGGTGCATAACCAAACCATGGAGGTCATGACCCTCTTGAAGAAAAAGGTGGACCTGACCTCGACACCCTACAAAACCACATATCTGGATATCTTCAGGGCCCTCATAGTGAAGCGAACCGCTTTGAAGAAAACAGACGTACTGATGGCCACACCATCGTCAGTGGACATGGACGAATATGTGATGCGAAACATGGAGATGCCGCTATGCAGGCCCAAGCAGGAGCCTGAGGAATTCCAAATGTTTGGAGCATGGGACATCCAATCAAGCTTCATACAGCCAGACCCAGTGGTAGAAGGGGCTGTGGCCCACATCAACGCTCCCCAGCAGAAGGGTGAATCGAATGAGGACTACCGTTGACGCCGTGATGCGGCCACTCGGCTCCACCATGTCACCTTTGACAAGACACCCTCACCTATGAGGTTCCATCCACCTGCACCCATGGAAGAGACGGAATCCACCCGACCAGCAGCAACTGGAGCTTCTGAAGCTTCAGGACTGACAATCCAGGTACCTCGTCATGCACGGATCCCCATGGCTAGTGACCACAAGGACCAGATTGTTTATCAACAGCTTAGAAATGAGGACATCAGCACCTCAGGAAGATCATTGTACGATGACCAGGGGATCATCTTTGATGGACACCAACCAATTGACATGCTTGAACTGCATTATACCTGTGCTGCAGGACAAGCCCCAGCACCCGGTGACTCCGGTAATGGCGATGATGGAGCTGATGACCAGAACAATAGAAACCATAGGTGACCTTCGGATCGGCCAAATGCACCTTGCTGCCCCAGCCGAGACCGTGCCCCCCATGGTGCAACTGGAGGTGGTGGAGGTGATGATGGTGGACCCCCGGATGATGGAGGAGGATATGATCCCATAGGAGATGGCCCGACCCCAAGTAATCGACGACCCATACATGGAGGTTATTCAATGCCGCCAGCAGACAGATCCAGGTTACACACACCTGGCATACGCACAGTAAATGATCATCATCGTACACAAATGCACAATCAGTTACTTCGACTGTGCCAGGAACGCCTATCATTCTGAATCAGGCCGCCTGAAGGGGCAAAGGTTCGCCATGCTGAGGCCAGATCTGTAGGAGAGTACGGCGGGTCACCTAAGTTCTCGGACTTAGAAAACTGGCTTATCAACTTTGTCACCATGCTCCAAGCGATCCAGTATGGTGGGGATGATCGGGATATGGAATGTATGATCTGTATCCCAGAATTCCTAACAGGTGAAGCTAAGAAGTGGTACGCTCGACATGTGGTCCATGTCAATTGTTCCCAGCTCCACTGGTCGTTCAAGGACGTGATCATAGGGCTATACAACCGGTTCACTCACCCAACCACCATGCAGGAGGCCTGCGAGGCATATGTCAACACCAAATATTCACACCAGCTTGGCATTCAAGGATTTTATGATGCTCTCATAGACCATGCACAGAACGTGTCCGTGTACCCAGACGCCTATAATATCATGGATACTTTCCTACATGGGCTACCTAAGGACATGCATACAAAGATGCTTGAGAATGGACTGACTCCAGAAGCAAACACCATCGAAGACTTTGTGTCGGAAGGCAAGGTGTTAGAATCGGCGATGAAAAATGTTACCCATTATGACCGACAGCCAACGAGCACGACCCAGAATACGGATACACCCAAGACACAGAGCCGACATGAGGAAAAGATGAAGAAAGTCGGTGTAACACTCATGAAGAAATCTGACCTGAATAACTACAGCAGCGGATTGAAGCCCAAGATCTTCGTGAATAGCTGTCCAAATACAAACGCCAAACCGAACTTCAAACCCAAACCGCAGGTTCACCAACACGGGAACGGAAAGCAAGACCCTTCATCGAATAAGGCCCAGGAAACATACCACGAGAAGGACAGGGCTGCAGCTGTGGCTGGCCCAGATGTTATCTGCTTCAACTGTGACAAACATGGCCACTACACGAGAGACTGCAAGAAACCCAAACGTAACAAGGAACATGTCCGAGCAGCCCACACTGCTATAGATGATGACAAGGAAGCTGACAACACTGGGCAAGAATATCAGGCATCAGAACACAGTACACAACACACTAATGGGTCCCAAGGCCATCAGAGTGATGATAACAGCCTAGTCAAGGTTGACATGTATGACAACAACAATTGGTATGAACGTGAATCAGACACTGACCACATGTTCACGATACGAGAAACGGACCCAGCCCCTGTGATAAAGCCTCATGAAGATGGACTAACCCAGGATGGGGATAAAACCCACTTCCGTAAGGTACACTTACATGCGGACAAAACAGCACGACCTCGACCAGAATATACACCTGAGGAGAAGGAATGCCTAGCCACATTTGTATCCATTGGAGGATGCGAGGCATGGGCGCTATGGGATTCAGGAAGCACTACAACGGGTCTTACCCCCGCATTTGCTCAAGTCACCGACATTCGAGTGTTTCCTTTGACCAACCCTCACACATTGCAATTGGGAATGGTAGGAAGTCGAGCAACAGTAAACTATGGCGCAGATGTTAGGCTAGAAGCCCCGGGCATAAGTGACAATACTTATGTAGATATTGCGAACTTTGATCGCTACGATATGATTATTGGGACCCCATTCATGAATAAGAATAAGGTTATATTGGATTTTGATAACAAGCAAGTCATTGTTAATGGCAAGCCAACACTGGCCATGAAAGTACTACTGGGTGATAATGATGCTCGACTGCGTCGATATCAAAGTGTCGACAAATGAAGAAACTGACTACATGGACACAAGCCTACACTGGAAGAAATACCAGACAATGACAACAAGAGAAATGAAAACATGCTACCAGAAGGAGTACCAGCACTCCTAATGAATGATGAAGAGTTTAAGACTCTTCAACAGGGGGAGAAACAGGCCCACAAACCAACAAAACTTAAGACAAGTAATAGAAAACCTAACAGTATAGAGTGTCAGCCCACGTCCTCCAAGGTGAAAGTGGAGGACATGATCACGGATGAAGAGGAAAAGATCCTCGATGAACAGGATGCAGTGATGATGAGTCAGAGTACTCGTCCCTTTTGGGACAGGCCAGTGCCCTGGCCGCAGTATGATTGGCCATATGACCCTAGAATGCCAGAGGAATGGAACGCCATGGTAGCATCCATGAGAGCCTACGACAGAAACCATACAATCCCCAGAGGAGAACAGTACCAACAGCCTCACGAAGATGAAATATCTGAGCCATCAGAATTCATGGACCGACAACCAATCAAACCACACCAAATAGACCATGTGAGGAGACAGGCATCTATATGACTAAACCCTTGGAAGGCCAACGCAGAACAGGACTTCAAAGCGCTCCGTGTCAGGTTTGACAAACCCAAGAAACCACCAGACCTGGAAGAGGAGCAACGCAAGGAGCTACGTAGACGAAAAGGCAAGTCCAGAGAGTTGGGACTTACTGAGGGAGACTACCCACGACTACGACAACAATGGCACAACGAATTCTCTGATATCCTAGGGAGAACCCAGGACTAGCGCTTCGAGGTCCGGTCCGGTCCGGTTTTTTTGCCATTTTTGGGTGAACCGATAACCGGACCGGTTATCTATAAAAGGAAATGGCCAAAGAACCGGACCAGGACCGAAAAAAACCGCAAAAAACCGACTGTAACCGGTTGCAACTGGTTCGTGACTGAACTGCGGTCCATACAGGTCATAACCGGTCATAACCACCTTTTTCACACGTTCCCCTACAAAATGCGAACAAAAGACCCAAAAAGTTATGAAAATCGGCCAAGAAATGGGTGAGATATCATTAAAACCGAGTTTGATATCATCAAACTTTCGTTCAAAGTCGGTTTTGATGATATCTCACTCAATTCTTGACCGATTTGCTTAAATTTTTGGTCATTTTGTAGCCCCTGAACGGGGTTATGCAGGGGGATACCCTGACTGGTCTAAACCGATTAAGACCGGTTCATTTGAACCGGTTTTTTGCGGTTTTTTTATTTAAATTTAACTAGGACCAGGACCAGCGGTCCTACGTAACCGGTTATGGTCCGGTCCGGTTTGCGGTCCTTTTCCGGTCCTTAGGACCGGACCTCAAAGCGCTACCTAGGACAGGCTGCCCCCATGGAGAGAAGTGAACCACAAAATCCACCTTATTGATGACAACAAACGGTACACCTACCACCTACCAAGGGTACCCCATGCCCTGCGCGAACAATTTCATGAGAAGATTAACTGTTACACGAATGCGGGATGGTGGGAACCTCGATCTGTAAGCCAAGCAGCCCCAATGCTTTGCATAAACAAGAAGGATGGAAAGTTGCAAACGGTCGTAGATGCACGACAACGAAATGACAATACAATAAAGGATGTGACTCCATTACCTGATCAGGATATGATCCACAAAGATGTAGCCCGAGGCAAGATTCGTTTGAAAGTCAACTTATCCGATGCATACAAACAGGTCCAAGTACGAACAGAAGACGTATGGAAGACTGCTTTTGCCACAATTGCAGGAACCTATGTCAGCCTCATCATGCAACAAGGCGACTGCAACACACCAGCAACATTTCAACGGCTCATGACATCCATATTCAGAGATGTCATTGGCAAATTCCTACATGTTTATCTGGATGATATATTCATCTACTCTGATACACCCGAAGAACACAAAGCACACCTTTGTATTGCATTTGAACGCCTTAGGAACAATCAGCTATACCTCAAATGGTCGAAATGTGAACTGTACGCAGAACGGATCGACTGCCTTGGCCATATAATTGACAAGGATGGCATACATGCAGACTCAGACAAACTTGCTTGCATACGTGAATGGTGCGTTCCCTGGAATTATAATGACATTCAATGCTTCGTTGGCTTGGTAAACTACCTAGCCAACTTTCTTCTGGATATCACGCACTACACTGGACCCTTATTGGCAATGACCCAGAATGGAACCCCCTTCCATTGGCAACCAATCCACCAACGGTGTTTCGACATGACCAAACATATTTGTTGCAAGACACCAGTCATCATGCCCATCGACCCCAAACACCGAGATGAGCCCATATGGATGATATGTGATGCCTCAAAGTCCGGTGTAGGAGCCATGTATGGTCAAGGACCTACCTGGCAGGAATGCCGCCCCGCTGGATTTATGTCAAAGAAGTTTACTACTGCACAACACAACTATGCTGTGCATGAGTTGGAAACTCTTGCCATCCTCGAGGCGTTATTGAAATGGGAAGACAAGCTCATCGGATACCACATACATATCATCACCAACCACAAGGCATAGGAGTTCTTCAAGACCCAGGCCAACCTCACTAGCCAGCAGCAGAGATGGATGGACTATCTCTCTCGGTTTGACTTCGACATCACTTACATTAAGGGTGAACTTAACAAGGTGGCGGATTGCCTCTCTCGGTACTACGAAAGTGATACCATGGCCGACATTCACCAGCCTCATGATTATGTCCAAGCTGACATCCGAATTGACCCGTCAGGAGAAGACTTACCAGCCCAGTGCTACCAAGAAGCTACATCCAAGGTGATTGAACTACGAGCCATCCATGACACTGAGCTTTGGCGCAGTAAACGCCTTCAAGAGCAACAGGAGACACGCGACCTAGAAACCAAGCTCATGGAAGAGGCTAACCAATGCATTAGTGACCACTTGTCTCAGGAAGCAAGCCCCCCATTGGTATCAGAAGGATCGAACCCGTCATCCTATGGTGATGATCTCACCCTGGCAGAAGCACTGTTTGAACAAACTTAAAATGCCACGCCAACGGCTTGGGGAAGTGAGGATTTTACAAAGCTAGTCCAAGCCAGATACAAAGATGATAAGTTACTTGCACTTATCCTGGACAAACCTGAAGAATATCGGGACTTCATTGTCAAGGATGGCCTCATCTGGCGGAACAATCAACATCACGATGAGGTTGTATGTATACTGCGTGATTGAAATATCATAACCCTGATCTTGGATCAAGCCCATGCTATATTAGGACACTTTGGAGACCAACGAACAGCAGAATATGTTCGACGATGGTACTGGTGGCCCCTTATGGCCAAAGACACCCGTGAATTCTGCCGAACCTGTGAGTCCTGTCAATGCGCAAAAGGGTCTAACGCCAAACCCTTTGGGAAACTTCACCCACTACCCATACCCACCAAACCATGGGACTCAATCGGGATGGACTTTATAGGACCATTCCCAGAGTCGAAAGGCTTTAATTACCTCTGGGTGATTATATGCTGGATGACTAGCATGGTCCATCTAATACCAGTCCACACCAAGATGAAGGCCTCTGAACTATCATGGATCTATTGACGGGAGATTGTACACCTGCATGGGCTCCCGAGCTCAATTGTGAGTGACAGGGACTCAAAATTCACCTCAAAGTGGTGGTGTGAGCTCCACAAAATCCTAGGGACTAAACTGTTAATGTCTACTTCTTACCACCCTCAAACTGATGGTCAGACCGAACGTGCCAACCGCAATGTTGGACAAATTTTCCGTATGATTGTCCGTAACGATCAAAAGGACTGGGTCGACAGAGTCAACCTCGCAGAATTTGCGATCAATGCCAGTGTCTCTGGCACCACAAAGTATGGCCCATTTGAACTAAATAGTGGGTATATACCTTCTATGATTCGGGAGATCCACTCGGACGATGTCATACCCAAAGGAATAAAGGAGTTCGCCCGACAAGCATTACAAAACCTTGCAGATGCACATGATGCAATCATTGAAGCGCGGGTATTCCAAACTCACCATGCTAATAACCATCGCTCTACTGAGCCAAAGATAGCCAAGGGGAACTTGGTATTCTTGTCTACAAAGAACCTCAATTTACCAACTGGGCGTGCCCGTAAACTTTGCCCAAAGTTTATAGGACCATACAAGATCCTTGAGGCAAAGCCTGAAACATCCACCTATACATTGGAACTACCTACGGCATTACAGGCAAGACGGATTGTACCATCCTTCCACGTATCGCTGTTACGGCCCTACCACGCGAACGATGACACTATGTTCCCCAATAGGCTACAACCAGAACCATATGACTTCAGAGTGCCGGATGATCAGGAATGGTTTGTTGAGGACCTAATAGGACACCGATGGGTGGAAGGAAAGAACCTCGAGTTCGAAGTTCAATGGTCACTGGGTGACACGACTTGGGAACCACTGAGTTCATGCAAAGAGCTGGCCATGTTGGATCGCTACCTTGAAGTTCAAGGCGTACACCGACCGTATCAGCTAGCAAAGCACAAGAATAGTAACTGATCAAGGATGGCACCAGACCGTGGATTTCGGTGATTGAACTCAACTTAAGTTTTCAAATCGTGTTTTCTGCTGCAACAGCACAACACCCACTCACTATCAACAATACCAAAATGCAATGATCCTACTCACATGCATCTAGTAATGACAGCCGAGGAAGAGGGACCAGGAGAAGTCAGCAGAGTTCCAGAGTGAACTCTGCAGGGGGAAGGAGAGACCAATACACACCAGATCGACAACAACATGGACGATCCAAATCGCCCATTCGCCAAGGAGCACAATGTTCACCCAACGTGATGGAAATCAATGAAGCCCCACATAACAGATCAGACAATCATTGGGATCAGACCCCATCCGAGATCAACGACACGATCAATGAGCTGATCAAACAGTTGGGAAATGCTGGCATCGATAAGGCATTCACAGGCTTCTTACAACAAGATATCCTAGCCCAGGTGGTCGTAGGGCAGCTACTTGACAAGATCGATGGCCTTCAGAATGAAGTAGACAGAGCCAAACAGACCACCATTGCACTGGCGTCGCAAATGACAACTGACCCACGTAAACGGCCAGCATCCCCCATTAATGGAAGTCCCAAGGATGAGAACCGCCGGCCCCGCAAGATGTGTGGACAGGAGCAGCTGGCAGAGGTACATCCTCCACCTCCACCTCCACCTATCAGGCAGGCTGTAAGTGAGGGTCATCTATACCGACAAGCCCCAACTCCATCACACCAAGGTTGTCAGTACCACCATCAATCACCACCTCCACTTCGCCGCCGCGATTCACCGCCGCCTCAACATCGGAACTCTCCCCCACTACATCACTGTGGCTCACCACCACCTCGACGTCGGGACTCTCCCCCACCACGTCACTGAGACCCCTCACCACATCGGTGTTGGGAATCACCCCCTCCACGCCGATCACCATCTAGGAGAAAAACCCCATCCCCCCCGCCACATCGGGATAGTGTTCAAATGAGGCCACCTGTCCAGGCACCACGGGTCCTCAATGTCCCCCAGCCGGAGCGCCACCCCTGTCATGACATTTACCAACCCGAACCCCCATTGAAAGGCTCGAGCATCCCTACTGCTCATCAACCTGCCCCTGCATCCACACCTGCATCTGCCTCTGTGCCTACTGTCCTACCCGAGCCTGTGCCTGAACCCACTCCAGTAACAATGCCTACTTCCCCACCCATCGTGGTGAATGTCCCTGCAGCTCTCAAGCCCACATTGGCCTAACCCAATGAACCCATCGCGGAAACCACCACACCTGATGGGGAGGAAGGACTCAGCTCTGACGGCACGGGGGATGTCGACAGTGACAATGATGACGATGATGCCAAAAAGGTTCAAACACAGGAGTTTGCCTCTGCCAAGGCACGCTATGCCACCAGTCGACCTGGCTGTATCCCAGACAGGCTAGGTGTAGTCATTGTAAACAAGAAATACGAACGAGACAATGAATTATGGATGATGCTCAGCCGCCGGGTATTCTACTCAGTCAAATCCAATTGCGTCTATGCAGGCAAGATGGCAACCGTTGCCAATGACTTTGAGAGCCACCTGGATGCCCCATATATGACCAAAGACAATATTCCTACCTGCCTCGAGGATTCCTGATGAACCCTCAGGAGGTTAAACAAGGGGTACGGTTCATCAATGATGCGAAAGAGCTGCCCATTGACCGTGTGGAGGCCTATCGTCTGCTAACTGAGTTCCATCGCATCGCAGGCAGCTTCGTACCTGAACTACGAGACCTGGCCATGCAAGAGATTTTAAAAGATGAAGTCTACCTCCACAAGGTAAGGTGGCCTCATGCCAATAACCACCAACTGTGGGAGGACTTTCCAATCCGTCAAGATGAGGACGCCTTCATGGGCAACCCCCAAAACCGAACCCAGGGTGCTGGACTACCCCCTGTCATCGGTGAAAAAATGCTAGATATTGAGGCGGTGGCTCAGTACATCATGCATCATGGCAGACTTGGTGGCAGTAATGCTACTCACAGTGTGGCCATGAACTACGCAATGCAAGCTGATCGTCAAAGTGTATTTGGATATTCACTAGGATGAGTCCTAGGCCCACGCTCAATGGCCGCTCGCCCCGATTTTGTGAGGGTATATGTGTGTATTGTGGCCCTTCCGGGGTACTATCGTGAAGCCATCGACATCTGGAACATATCTTGCCCCAACAAACCATTTGTTGAATGCTCGGGTGATACTCTCACCATCCAGCCCTTTGATGAGAGAAAGGTGGCCAACCTCACACCAGATGGACTTGTTGACCACCTCATCACACACAGCATCCCTCCCTCCTGGATCGATCATGCATACCCTTTTGGCCTTCACTACCTCAACCACCAATCCCACCTGCAGGCTGGACCCTTTCAAGACTTGTATTGTTGAACTGACTGTGAATGCCTCGAACAATTGGACCGTATTGGGGTCCCTGCAGCCATACCTCGATGGGATGGCTGGTGGTGCCCTACCTATCACAATATCGTCCGTATTCAACACTTGATGCAGAAGGACGACGATGCGCAAGGTACCCCTTGCTTTCAGGACTTCGAATGGCTCCTTGTCGGTGCATCCCCCATTTTTCGAGAACTCACTGGACCTATGCTGCAGTCCCCTCCCGCTATTGCTCGATCAGCCATTACTACCAGCATGTAAACGAGCTGAGTACTCATACTCAGCATTTCCATGTTGGTTATGAGGCAAGGGCATTAGATTCCCAGGTGGCAATCTCAATCAGGGGTGTGTAACGGATGCCTACGTTACCTTGTATGCGTACGAGGGGTTTTTGGTTACATTGTTTATACTTGTATATACAACTACTTTTGACTTACGATGTACACGACATAGCTACCAAATATACTGGGATCTGCTCTGTTGGGTGCACAGTGAGTCTTAGAGTTCTAAGCTAGTAACTAACCATTACAGAGAGTCTTCCTCTTAACTTCCATCTTGTAATATTAGCTGTAAGACTAAGTACACTCAAGGTCAGTAGTCCAACATGCACTTCTCTGCATTGTGAGATATGCCACTTCTACATGCACCGCCAACCAGTCACCGATTTTACCATCATATCATTGATATCAATAAGTATCTTGTACAGTAAGTAGTTGGAATGAGTTTCATACAAAACTATCTCATTATGAGCTGTTAGTAGGGAAAAAATCTTATCCACCCCAAGCCCTGGCTTCGGGGCTTGGCCCAGGCTTGTAAAGTTCTAGGCCAGGCCAAAAGCCCTCTCAGGCCATACCTTTGGCCTGGCTTTGCAGGCCTCAGGGCTTCAGGCTGGGCCCAAACATCACTACTGATGATGAACAACTGTTCCCTGATCTGAGCTAACTACAGGAATAAAGTGATTCCAACCTGGAAGAATATTACAATCCAGGCTATGGTGACAAAAAGGACATGTTACCAGATAAATGAATTCAGATGAACATAGTTGTAAGACATGATGTAAGAGAAGCAGAATCCCAACTTTCAGAGGATTTGGAATTAATGGATACAGAAGAACAGATGCAGTGATGTATTCAAGGAATATAATGAGGAAAAGGTGGGCACTGTGACTGAATGGCTACACCTTTCTTGAAAATAATTGAGGACAATAGAGCCATACAATGGAATGGGAGATTATCCAATTTTCAGACAAAAAAGGCCCACCCATTGTAAACTTGATAGTATGATTCAGATGCAACTGGCCCCTAGGGCAGAAGAAAGGGTTTCAAAGTAACCAACAAGAGGTTCAAAGAGTTGTTTCATGTCTAGGAGTTGTCATCTAGGAACAACCACACAGCCACCATTGATACAAAGTGAAGTGGTGGTAGGAGAGATGTTGACATCTGTTGATCAATGAACTTGCTGTAAGAGGTACTCTTACACACTACCTTCCTTCCTTCCCCTTTGCGTTACCTTTCAGCATACCATTACTTAACATATATGATCACACAAGCATCACATGCATGTATATCATTATCATATGACGTAAACTAAAACCTTATCATCTTGAATCCATACTATCATCTGGTTTGCATCATTCTTCCTTCTGAGTGTTGGAAGTTCTAACAACTCTCCTCCACTTTTTTTTAAACTTGATCCTGGTTGAAGAGTGGTATCTTAACCAAACATTGTCACACATCTCAGACAGGCAACCTGAACCATGCAGTGATATCATTCCTGCCTGTCTCCACATTAGATCATCCCCGCTGACCCCAGTTTTTGGCATGCTTATGGGAAAATAAGCTTGTACAAGACCAGATCGCATTTCAATTGACAACCCCCTTCCTCACCTGCATCAACAAAGTATGCAATGCAAATGATGAACTTCATACTGCCAGCTCTACATACTACATTGCCCATGCTGCATTCAGAAAACACCTCATGCCACATCTATCACCTGCTCTGAAATGCTTGTATAATGGTAACAATGGCATTCCTCTGGGTGCCACTGTAGGAATGCTCAACGCCATTGTGGCCCTGGATGTAAGTCTGGCCACTCAACACACCACACTTACGACACACATGCCAACTCATGCACCCGGCACCGCAACACATCCTGGCACTGCAACACCAACACAGCCACTACCAGTGGCCCCCTTACACCTGCTTGTGGTCAGCACAGCCACCACCAACATTCCTGCAATCACCACTGGCACTGACACACATCCACGGTGCCAACAACCATCAGCAACACTTATGATACATGCCAACTCACGCACCCAGCACTGCAACACATCCCAGCACCACAACACCAACACAGCCACCACCGACATTACATCTTTGATGCAGTGCCTCCCAGTTATGCGAGGCACCTGATGTGACCTTTTACTTACACAGTCAATCTTTTTCCTAATATATATAATTCACTTACTAGAATTTTACCCTTTGTTCCCACTTCTGTGCAATGAAGGTATAGCAACTATTTTATTCCCACTTGTAGTAACTTACTGGTTCCCACTTCTGTGCAATGAAGATAACTTAGTCCTGTCTCTCTGTTCATCTCAGTGTAGGCTACCCAATCAGGCAGCCTTCCAGTGGGTTTGCATTGAATATATGTAGTGTTTGAAGGTTCAGCTTGGTCCAGTTTTTTTCATTTTAGTAGACAACTGGAACTGGTTCCCTTGTCCCCAAAAGCTTCCAAGAACCAGACCAAACCTTGTAAGACTGGTTCATAGTGGTTCTTTGCCAACTTAAGACTGGTTTAGACCAATTCAGTCCAAACCGGTTGCCACTAGGGAAGGGTCAGTTAAAACCGACCCTATGTGCTACATATGTGAACTTTGAAATGACAAACTAGTAGGTAGTGGTATGTAAACTATCTAGGAGTTCAATACAGGGAAGTGTCATCAATTGTGAACTACAACTCCAGTAAACAGCTGCTGTATTGAGATGTCAGAAGCATATTGTGGAGTAACATGATGGCAACATACCAGAAAGGTATGACAACTCATTGAAGTCTTGGGGATGGAGCAGGGAGCCTGCATTGATGGCTCACAAGTAAAGCAAGAATAGGAAACTTGGCCTCACGTTGCTATGATCACATTAATAAAGAATATCAAAGAACATGAATGTAATGCAACTTACATGCCACCATGATGCCACACAGACACTCAGCTTGTCCAAGTCACTTGAGAGATACTCCAGAAGCTCGCTGGGTAGGCCAGTAGAAGAGTCACAGGAGGCCACTGATGTTGAGAGGAAAGCAACAGAACGATCATCAGATAAGGAGCATGGCCCAGTGGACAACAATGGCACAGCAGTCATGGAGGAATAACATCAGCATTGGAAATGCCACATAAATACTTAAATGAGCACCTGGCGCCACCTCAAATTGTGATCTCTGAGTCATCTTATCTTTCGCATGAGGTGAGCAAGAAAGTTGTTTGTGGAATCATCAAGATTAGAGGCTTGAATTGAGGACTTTGCAGTTTAACCATTATATTTCAATGTATGTAAATCTATCTATCTAGGTCTACATAAATGGTATAGACCTTTGTATTCACCAATATTGATCTCCTCGACCTCACTAGAATTTCATGCAGCCAAATCAGGAGTGGTATTGCACCAAGCAAACTTCATTATTTGCAGCTGTTCAAATTTCTTCAAACCAAGGCGAGATCGCTGATCATCTGCAACTTCTTTCACTGCTGAAAAGAGCTGTTTACATGGGACTGAGGATGCAGGGATGGGGAGGACATCCAGTGCAATTCTTGCAAGAGTAGGATAGATGTTGCAGTGATTCTATTGAGAATTCAGAACATATCTGTTGCATAGAATTATAATAAGACATACCTGCCACCATTCTACAATATCAGTCTCCGGAGAGACATCAGTAGGCATATCCTTCAAATAGCATCACAACTCTGCCTCCCATCTGTCACATTCTGTGGTAGCAAGAAGTGTATGGTGGTATTGATTGTAATCGGACAAGACTGATGCTGATGACTCAGTGTTGCCAGTTGTGTCTGATGTTGTCAGCAAAACTATGGGTGGTGAATGAGGCCGACTCTTCCAGTATTTTTCCATCTGAAACACTTCAGTCAATATTGCATTCTAATTAAGTAAAATTTATTACTCACCTCGCATTCAACAACCTTTCTCACTTCATCCTGCCAATTCTTCACACGTTGGTTGCCTGAAGCATGTTCAGCAGCCTGTTCTTCTTCTCCTCCCCATGCTAGCTTGATGTATGCAAGTTTGTAATATGGATGAAGGACTAGAGTTCTCATTATCAGTATTTAGTGTTTAAAAGTCCAGTTCATCAAACCGGAAAAAACTGGCAACTGGACTGGACTGAACCGGAAAAAAACCAGACCTTCAGTCCAGTTCAGTCATCCCAGGATTGCAAAACTGCTCTGAACTGAACCGGACCAAACTGGTTTGAGTCAGTTCAAACCGCCATAGGGTACTCCTTGTAAATACGCATCTTTTGACCACTTTTTTAAGAGAAACAGTCCAGAATTGCATGTGCTATGGCCAAAACGATATGCTACTCCAAAACCTAACTTGCACGAAACCATATTTTGAGATGTAGAGGATTGTTATCACCATAAAACCTTTATGGTTGACTAATATACACTGTATACTATTGTTTACAACTGGTTTTATGTGGTAGAAGACCAGTTTGAGTCAGTTTAAATCAGTTCGAACTGGTTCAAACCATTTTGGACCAGTTTTTTCAGGTTCAGTCCGGTTTTTTGGGGTCTTACCATAATAGGCAACAGGTTACGGTTGCAGTTCGTCCAAATGGGGCAAAAAAACCGGACTGAACCGGACTTTTAAACACTATCAGTATTCATCCCAAAAGAAACAAGTTGAAAGCTGAGACTTACTAAGTGCAAGAATAAAACATGGCTTCTGATCGAAGTGAGAATAATATTTGTTGAGTTTGTCTAGCCCATCATTAATTGCATCATGATACAACACATATTTCGGACTGTTGTGCTTGGCTTCCCATGCCATCTGAAGTTCTTCTATCACCAGTAACGCATGCCACAGTGTTGGTCGTTTCTCAGCTGAGAAGTGGTGTAGCATGCAAGCTGAGTCCTATAAAACATCTAGTTCATCAGCAACCTTATCAATTTATCAGATGGGAGCACACACCGCAAGAATATCCCGAGCATCCATAATTCAGGCCCAGTCTTCAGTAGAGAACTTGAAGGCAGTCCATGGTATTTCTTGATGATGCATCCCTCACTGTGAACGGTAGTAATTGGGCCATACAATCAATCTGCAGAGGAAGCAAATAGATCAATTGGCTATGCATGATCCATCAGTCAGTATTGTTTCTAAGCAGATAAGGGTGTCAAACTCACCTGGCATAAGTAGTATGAAGTGTTGAGCATCTTATGTGCTGTACCCCACCGTGTATTGTTGTATAGCAGAATCTTGAGTGGGGTGGTGATCTTGCATTCGATCTGCAGTTTCTCAAAGTACTCGATGCACTGTCCGGAAGCTTGAATCTGTCAGAGAAGCATGAGTATCATATGATTAAATCTGGCTTGATTTTTGATGTATGTACCTTGATAGCAAGTGTTTGAATTGCCGCAACAATGTCCAGGGATCCTCCAAGTACGTGATTATTCGGTAATTCAGGATCATACTCCCAGATCGTCTCAATGACTGCAATCTTTGTGATGTGTCCCATCACAGCAACATTTGCCAGATTTACAACATGCTTGAGGCACCTGAGCCATGGTAAGCAAAACATTAGTACTGATAAGAAATATGTATACTTATGGGAGTTGGTTCTCCTCAGCATCCCATCAGAGGTTGCAGTGGTCATGTTGCTGCTCTATTGTCTCACAGCTAGTCATATTGTTTGAGGTGTTGTTGAGAGTTACAGTCTGAAGCTGTATGGTGAGTTGTTACGATTATCAGTTATCTTATCAGTATGACAAAGCCTAATTGTACCTTTGACTCATTTTTACTCATAATCCCCATGTGGTCACAAAGTCCTATAAAGTATCACCCCAAGTTCCCCCCACTGTGCTCTCCTGAGATCAGCTGAAAACCTATGACTTCTGAATGCAACTTCCACTTCTCGTCCTTTACCTCAATCCAATGTGCCATCATTCCAAGGAATGACCCTTTTGTGTTATCTGCTGTCCATCCATTGGATGTCATTGAAATTTTACCAGGTGCACACTGCAAAAACTGTGAGTAAGATTTTGACATCATTAGCATAATACTAACTGTTATCTCTGACTTTAGCAGCTTCAACTGGTTGATGAAACAATTGTGAATGTACACCAACACATCATGGGTACTCAGTAAGTTGTTCTTCATCGTCTTTGGTCACATGGTGACTAAACAATTCCTAAACAGAGCTTTGTCTGCAACAGCCAACAACTGTCCATTCTATAAGCCATGGTTTACAGGTTATGCTCTCAACTCACCTGGTCATCACAGGCTACAAATTTCACCACTGCTTCCAGAATCCCTTCTTGCAAAAACTCCATCCGTCACTTCCCCTTGAATACACCATCTAGCTTCAGTTGTTTACTAGGCTTCTTTGCTTCCTCCCTTTCCTTCAAAATGTATGGTGGGACTGTCTGGTAGTTCTCTTGTAAGCCTTGTTCACTGCATCATTGCTGATATATTGGATAGTGTTGACAAATATGCTGATGACAGCTTGTGTTACTCCTGCTAAAGAATGCCTTATGTATGCCCTTTGACTTTGTATTCAAGATTTCTGGATCTATTCTGAACTTTGTGTGAGTATTTTATTTCTTACATGCATGGGTGAAATATCTTACTTGCACAACAGGCACCATTGACCAGTAATAGTTTCGTTGTTTTGGCCCTTCTTGAAGTTCACAGTAACACAAGCCAAAAATATTGTTACCAAGTCCTTCATTGTGTCTTTCTTCACACATAGCTCAATGGGAAGATCTAGTTGGTGTTGTTCCATGGGTTCCTCATCCTTTTATCTGGTGAGTTATCATTGTTTCTAGCAATCATCTGGAGTTGACTTACTTTGTCACTACCCTCAGGCTCTTCTTCAGATGGGACCTTCTCATCATTGTCATCGCTTCTGACAATCTCTTCAGGCTCTGTCACCTCAGTTTCTTTTTCATCAACCTCCTCAACATGCTTGTTCTTCTTTCACTGTTTGAGGTCTTTACACTCCCCCATGTATTCCAATCGGAATTTCCTAGGAATTTTTTTGGGTGAGTATTCTGCCAAATTGGCATTCCTAGTGCGAGTAAATTCCTAGGAATGTCCTAGGAATGTCTGAGTAAATTCCTAAATGTGCTCGGAATCATGGAATTTGTCCTAGGAATTTCCATGGACTGATTCAGAATGAGCCCACCCTTACTATAAATAGAAAAAAAATTGACAATTCAGAGAATTGAACCCAGGACCTCAGGTTATGTAATAGATAGAGTA
>QLOJ01001188.1:0-10177 GCA_003313625.1 Tricholoma saponaceum
GAGCAGTATGTGTTGGATATTCAACAACTCAATCAACGTGTCGAGGAGTCTAGGGAGGTGGTAAAGGCGATAGACAAAGAAATCAATGCAAGTGGTGCCTCTCTCGCTAATTATCGCGAGAATGTCCGCGTTCGGAAGCTGGTGAAAGACATCAGAGACACTCAGGCAGAAATCGACTCCCATGATATGGAGGAAGCAGCAAGAGCCCGAAGAAATTTCGAAGCTAAATATGGCCCAGCAAAAGAAAAGGAAAATTCTCTCCATACTTCCGTAAGTCTCAATGTATGTGCAACAAGGGACCACGCTTAGTTCGATTTTAGTACTCGCATATCGCTGGTGAAGTGAGCTCACACAAATCACAGCTCAAGGCTTGGGAGTCAGATCTCAAGGAGTTCAAAGATATCAACAAGCGATACACTGATCAATTGATCAGAGTCAAAGTATGGTCCACTACGCTTAATTGCTGATAAGCTAACAATACATGTCTTAGATGTCTGACATGGCAAATAGTGACTTGGAAAAGTATGCCAAAGCCCTTGACAAGTGAGTTTCTGGTGGCTCCTAGGTTGGTGAATCCTTGAACAATTGTCTAGCGCGATTATGAAGTATCATGGCCTTAAAATGGAAGAAGTGAATGACACGATGAAGCACTTGTGGAATAAGACCTATCAAGGGACAGGTGTGTTTATTCGTACTTTGTGCAGTTCGTCACTCTGATTTTGTGTAGACATTGACGGAATTAAAATTCGTTCCGATGTCGAAGGCGGCGCTTCCAAACGATCGTACAATTATCGTGTTGGTGATAACGTTTTCCATCGTATTTTCCAGCCCTGATGGGTTTCTCCAGGTTGTCATGACCAAGGACCAGGTAGAGATGGACATGCGTGGTCGATGTTCGGCCGGTCAAAAGATGCTAGCTTCCATCATCATTCGGCTCGCGCTTTCCGATTCTTTTGGCCAAAATTGCGGCATTCTCGCGTTGGATGAACCTACTAACGCCTTGGACACAGAAAACATCGATGCACTTGCTGCCAGCCTTGTAGAGTTCGTTACAGCTCCCAGATACTTTCTATTCTTGTTCAAACCGATTGTCTCACAGCATCATCAACGAAAGGAAAACTCATTCAAACTTCCAGTTGATAATCATCACCCATGACGAGAACTTTCTTCGAAAACTTGGCCAAGCTGATGTAATGGAGTATTATTGGTTCGTTCTGATATGTTTTTCTGGACTTGTCTCATTAAATTCTACATAGGCGCGTCTCGAGAGACTCACGACAGAAGTCTGTCATCGAGCGACAGAGATTTAGATAATTGTGATTTGTGTCGGTCATTTCTCTTAACTCGGCATGCATTTCCTGGTATTTCCAACTAGTCCCAACACATTTGACCGGACCCTTGCACTGGTGGAAGTTGTTCTTCTAGGACAAGAAGTGGCAGAACTCGTGTGGATCATACGTATTGAAGTTCTATCAGACCCTTACTAACAGGCCCCGCGTTGAGATGTGGTACGTACTTAAATCATGATGGCCGAGAGTAGAAACTCGTTTTATTTACGACCGTTGATCTGCGTCATCTACCCTAACAATAACGTTTCGATACTCAAATAACAGCATTGATTGTGCTTTCCAGCCCTAACTTTGCTGTCTCAAGCAATCGGATCCTTGGAGAGCTCCAGGACTAGTGCCAGTTTACGAGCATTTGACGAAGAGCTTCAATGCCTGATACATTGTCAATTTCCGATTGACCTGCTTGTATTTCATGCGGTCATCTAAGTATATATATGTATATTCCACAGAGAGATTTGAGTTGAACGCTTCCGAGTCCTTGAGAAGAGAGAGTACTTAGAGCCTTGGGTCGACGTCAGAGTCTTCAATTCCTCGCGATCACGCCGCGATCAGTGGTCGCGGTGGCCCGGGCACGCGATCGCATTGGTTGAACTTCCACTTGCCTAGTTTACCATCCCCCTAAATTCTTATCGAAATGGATTCCTTATGCTTGCCAACAGACACTGTTCGGCTTGGACCACATCTTACCGCTCGAAGCCAGGCAGTCGCAACTTCCCACCTCCCTGAGGGCTCACCAATAATTTCCATCCCATCCCTTGTTACAGTGCTGCAGGCAACAGAAAAGAGCCGCAGGTGTGATACTTGTTTTAGGTTAACGTCCGAGCGGCGCCAACTTCGAAAATGCACCGGGTGCGCATCGTATTGGTATTGTGATGTCCAATGTCTGCCTTCGGATACCTTTCGTCTTTGACCACTCTGATTGACATCATCTTTAGGCCAGACAACGCAATGGAAAGCCCATCACAAGAAGATGTGCAAGTTGTACAATCAGCATGTTTCCTCTAATCGTTTTCAATCCCTGGCCTCGCATGAAAAGCTAGACTCCCTTCTCCTCTCCCACCTGTTGTGTTATATCATGTCAACAACACCATCAGACTGTGATAACGATCCTGTGTCTATCTTCCGTGGTTTGCTGCCTGGTCCCTCTTCCAGCCATGATATCCTCGTACCTCCCCTCGGATCTTCAGTAACGGAAGACTCGGTGAATCATCTATATTCGCGGTTTGGGAACAATAACTTCGCCATCCATTCTCATCTGTCTACTATTGGTCATGGAATATTCCCTCTTGCTAGTCGATTGTTCAATCATTCGTGTGTTCCAAATGCAGCTGCAAAGTTTATCTTCTCGCCTTCAGAGTCTGTAACAATGGTAGTTGTTGCCCTTCGAGACATTTCTCCTGATGAGGAAGTGGGTTTTTCGGTCTTTTTGACCTGCTAAATGATGATTTACTGCAATCAGATTTGTTTGCCTTACCTCGATCCTGCTCTGCTGCAATCACGTCAGCAGATGTTTGACCTCACATATGGCTTTCGATGTAAATGTCCATCCTGTCAATTCATGGAATCATTAGGTCAAATTCCATCCCCTCCTTCGAGCTCAGATGAACTGCGTGCAGTTGCAGTGAAGGTTCGGGAATTTGTAGGAGTCGACCGCCTTTCTTATTCAAGATTGCCCAGTAGACCACAGACAACAATCCCACATCCTTTGCTCTGCGTCTTCCAGGAGGCATATCTGTCAACTCTTTCAGAGGCTTTCAGCAAAGCATCACATGAAGGTCAATACGACTTAGCGCTTGACTCTGGACTCACCTTGTTGGCTGTGTATATCATGATTTACCCGGCCAATTATCCTCAAATAGGTGAGTGACCCAGTGATCTGGTCTTACCTTACTTATTCAATAAAGTAAAGGGATGCATTTACTGGAATTAGCTAAGTCAGCATGGAACAAGACCATTACTTCTCCAGATATGAACAACGATGCGGAAAACGCAGTAGTGGAACAAGTCCGGGTCTTCTTATCATTGAGCCGCAAGATCTTAGTGATATTCGGGCCGGAAGGAGACGAGCATGGCCCTCTTCAGGAGGTTAAAACCTTGCAAACCTTGCTGGGTGAAAAAGATTTGTGATGAGGCCCGAGCAGGTCATGTAAAAACATTCTCACCTTCAGCCCTTGGTGTTCCGAATTTATTGTTTCTCCCCTCAAAATTTGGTGTAAATTATGGCCGTTGAATTCGGAGAAGTTTACGGCATGTCGCTCTTCAAGTTGGTATTTGATATCCTTATGTGACACTTCTTGCTTACGATAGGCACTGCCCAGGTCGTCCATCCATGACGCAATGCAGTCTTCCTTTCGAATTTTCTCTTCGCATCCGCTTGACGACTGTCGCCTCTTTGCTATCCCGAAGCATGTACACACGCCACAAATACACTTGTGGTCTCGTACTTGACTGCACTTTCTAGCTCTTCATCTCAATATGCCTTCGTTTCGGACTCCTCCCTTCTTTCGTTTACCTCGCTCCTACCGACCACTTCGTTCTTTTCATCTCACCCCTGTGGATACTTCCGCCCACCTGGATTATGCTACCTCACAAAGAACAAACATGACTTCCCCAACAGTCAAGGCGAGCAAATTTACACCTCACAATGTGGCAATCCCTCTGCATGGCTCCACTATCGCCATGGTCGCTGTAGTAATATCCCTAGTTTTTATATCTACCCTTTCTTTTGCATTTATCGGCGCCCGCTCAACTGTGGACGATCCATATTTCCGACTGCTGTTGGACGAAACTGCAAGGATATCACCTGGGGTACCTAAACTACAAGATCCTACCTGAGTTTGCACTAATTTATATCACATTACAGATCGTTCTTTTAGGAGAAAATGTTGATATCGATATCGACGAACCATCCATTACCGTACGGTGGTCTATCGTTGCTTGCGGACCAGATTTCGTTCTCCCCAACTCGACAGGTGTTCACGAAAGTAAATCATGTGGTCTACCAGCCTATCCTTTGTATGTCTACGTTGACAAGTTAGTATGATCTTCATGTCTCGTATAGTACTGCGATTGAATATGTGCAGCGCTCAAGAGCCTACGGGAACATATGACCCATCCCGTATCCCTTTTAACAGAGCCACCGGATCTCGTAGAAGGTGGATAAAGCAGTGCTATTACCACTTTAACGACTAACTGACGTGCATGACCGCCAGTGTGCCAAATCTTGTCCAGTTCAACAGTGATCATGTTCTTGACGTCCACACAACTCGTCTGTACCCCTTCGATGCATATGCACTGTCCATTACCATTCGGGCACTGTCGTTCTCCAACCAAACGCTTCCTATCCGCAGACTAACTACGATCAGTACCACCTCAAGCTTCGATATCGAGACGGTGGATGATGAGAGTTATTCAAGTTTTGTGAACAATACCCAGAATGCTAGCCGTGACATGGATATGCGAATCAGTAGGCCGGGTGCAGCCCGTGTCCTGACTCTCCTCTTATTCATAAGCGCTTGGATCTTCGCACATCTCACTCTCGGCCTTGTCATTATTTCCAGAAAACTTTCAGAACTTCAATCCATTCTCAAATATTTGCTTGCCGCAGGGGTCATATTGGTAACAATCCCTCAACTACGCAACAGCATGCCGGACGCACCAGGCCTCGATGGTAAGTGTATCAAGCCCTCTAGCCCTACATTCCCCAATTTAACAAATCTGTTGTAGGTGTGTTGATTGGTATCCGTCCCTTTTTGTGAACCCTTGTAATTCGTTGTTCACGAATCTGTTAGACGCTATTGGATTCTTTCCACAAATGGTCCTCGCCGGATTTTGTGTCATAGCCCTCCTCCTCATAGTTATCAGTCGAGAACTCGACAACATCAGGCTTGGCCAAGTGTCCCGGGTTCCCCGGATTCGCACTCATTCACCAACTCCAACTATTCTTCGTCACCGACCTCCCCTCAAGCCCATGACTAACTCTAGTTCAACTGAGATAGCCCAGTATGATATGTATCGACTCTCGAAGCACTATGTATTTCCTCCTGTACCATCGCCCCGTCACATGCATCCCAGCGGCCACCGCAGATCAAGGGCTATGTCACGAATGATGGAAGCAGGTGAAATGTCGGATGTTATCAGGTAATTGGAATGGTAGATACACGTTCTTACTTTCTTGGTGTACCTGGTGTAGTTACTTGTAGCCAACATATTAGGCGTCGGATTATTTACCAAGGATTTCTCGGTAAGACTTAATGACTATAATTCCACAACCCAAACCCCGCAATGAATTGGCTGCTACTGTTCTACATGACATCATACACGATGAGGTACTTACAAGTCACCAAAAAGACGCTTTCTGCATCGAATAATCAGGAGATGCTCGTTGAATCAAGGACAGAATAGACGCTCACAGTCGCACAGGAGCCTCGCTGAAGAACGTGTTGCCTCCTACCATCTCGCGAGTCCAAACATCTCTCATAAACCAACCCACGTGTCCAACTGCACAACCTACCAGATCTCCAGTAGCAGCCTTCCAAGTCCCATTCAATACCCACGAGAACGCAACAAGAGCAACAGGTAGGTATGGGGCGGTTATCGTGATGAGTCCGAACAAAGATATTGGTGTCGACGGATGTCTGCGTGACCATATATAGATTGGAACAAACGCGAGGGGGGACGATAGGAATGGGAGATTGAAGAGTGGAGACAACGCCTAGATGTTGAATCAGCTCGTGCAGCGGTGAATCATACATGAAAGACTCAACGAGAAGCATCACAGAGGATAAGAAAAGCAGCCAGAAATAGTCCGCCTTTCGGTTCGCAAACGACGATTCCTCCAGCATCCTGCTATATCGCATGCTGCCAAGTCTTTAGATGACAGAGTGAAATGAGAGCATGATAGCTCTTACAAGAAAAATAGATGGAATATGAAATCCAGAGATATAGGCCCAAAGTAAAAGAACGTCGTAATTGCTCGCCATGGCTGGGACAAGCTTCTCGTTAGCTGGCTTCAATAGTCCACAGCACGCAACACTGGTACCTGGAAATTGACAAAGGCACTTTTCGGGCTATAGTACAGTTGGAGAGCCGTAACTAAGTGGCATTGCTGCAATGGTCATTAGGATGTGTTTGATGAACAAATGTCTGATCGAGGTGCGAACCACAGCCAAACTTGCGAGTACAGATAGCGCCAACCACCAACGAGTGATGGGTGGAATTTGGGTTATCCAAGCTTCAATACCGACGGGCATTGAATACAAGAAAAGGAGGGAGTCAATGGAGGACTTGTGGAAAACGAAATGTCATCATCACACGTAGTCGATCGTCACGTCACACTGCTAAAAGTACAGTCCATGTATAATAGTGATATATACACTTACAGATAAAAGGCCGTGGATAACATCAAGATATGAATAAGGACATCTGTGAAACAGCCAAGATGGAAGGCGAAAATCATACAGTATAAACATATGGATATATATCTGCGGCATATAAAGCGACCGGCGCGAACTAATCTTCGAATTGAAGCACGCAAGTAGGAATAACAGCTGGTGTCGGTGCAGGGTTATGATGCAACAGGCTTGAAGCTTGAAGGTGCAACCTTCGAACGGGCCTTCTTGCGCTCAGCCGCAGCCGCAGCCGCATTTTCCGCCTCCTGCTTCGCCAATCGCAAAGCAGCGCTCTTGTTTGTTCGGGGGGCTATGGATGGTCTGCCACAGACACTGCTTGGTCGAGGTCCAGCTTTGACGACAGGCGTCTCTGACGTGTTTTCTGCTGTCTTCGGTCTGGCCCCATTTGTTGGCTTGGCGGCAAGAGAGGGACGGGCAGCCACAGACGACGGCCGCGGGACGGCGTAACGTGATACAGGGGCCTGGACAGAGGCTTGGGAAGCTGGGCGAGCAAGGCGTTCCGAGGAATCTGTAGGACTCGTCGAGCTCTGTGAGTTGTTGCTTGACATGCCAGGGAGCTTTGGTGTAGTAGCACCGCGGACTGGAATGGCTCGTCAGCGTTAAACTGGTAGCTGTTTTAATATGGACTTACACATGAATGAGGTAGGGGGGGCATCAGATTTCCGGGCACGCAAAGCGGCACTTTTGTTCAGCCTTGGTGCCATCGTTGGTGCTTGGACAGACGCGACAGCTATGGATTCTCTGCGTTTGTGGCCTGGAACGCCATCGAAAGTATTCTTCGCCAAGTCGTTCGAGCTCATCGACCTTCTCCTTGACTGTGGTTCAGGTGGAATTCCAAGTCTCAGCGCCGCAGCGCGCGTCATACGGGGAGCAATGGCAGGAGCTGCAGTGGAAGCTACCGCAATACTTTCTGCCCGCTTGTGTCCTGGTACATTAGCAAATGTTTGTGCAAGCCGCTCCTTAGTTGGAGGTGCTCTTGGCGCAGAAGGCACCTTATCGACAGCTAGTCCTGCACGCAGGGCAGCACTACGCGTAGAACGTGGCATGATATCTGGATTTGCGGTTGTGGCTGGGACTGGTCGTGCACGGAAGACGGGCTTGCCATTCGAGGTGAGTTTGCCATTACTTCCTGTAGAAGTCGCGCTGGAAGCCGCATAACCTTCGTCTAATGTAGTTCTTTGTAGGGCGGCTAGAACGGATGAGGACAGCGACCGCGTGGAGCCATAACGTTCGTCAGGAAGGTCGGTTGTCGGGAATGGGGGCGAAGATGCAAAGAGGGAAGCGATTTGGATCTCGGCAATGTGAACATCAGAAGACCCCATCAGCCCGTTCTGGTGCTGTGAGATACCGTATAAGGCGCGAAGGGAAGTAGGCGCGTCCTCCCGCGCGATTTCGGGATCCTGATCACCCATGAGTGTGTTCCAGACTTCCACAGAACGACGGCGTTCTAGGACATACACCCAAACGGGACCTCTAAAGGTAGGATGGGGCTCAGACAACTGTAAGAATGCACAGTAGATGGACTTACTCGGCCAAAGATGCGGCATCTTCACCAAAAAGTTCAAACAAGGTCTCTGGATCGGTTTCGGTATCGAATACCATTTGCCTTTCTTTCACAATCTGCCAAGATAGCCCAGCAACGCATGAGCTTCTTTCTCCGTGGATATAGGGAAATCAAACCTCAAAACTGGCTTCCTGGATACGGCGCTCGATCTCGAATCTATGATTCAAGGCATGTGTCTTGATGATAGCAACTGTACGGGTAACGGAATGTGGGGGAGAAGAGTCATGATGTGGTGGAGTAGTAGAATGGGCATGGTGGTCAGCATAAAGAGCGGTGGGTGATAAGGGGGGTGAAGGTGTGGACATTTATGTCGAAACTATACACAAAGTAAAACGCGAAAGCGGAGAAAACCCGCGAAGGAAAGAGATAGGTTGAGAGAGAGATGTTACGAGCAAGTTGTTGACCTCCTTTAGACTCCTTTGGACTCCTTTGGACTCCTTTAGACAGCTTCCGTTTCGTACCGTGAGCGGACATCCAACGTGACCATGACAACTTGCAACTCCCATCGCACAATTGAAGGCCTCAACAGCACTTTTATCAACCTACTTACCTGGATAGAGAGATACAGATAGACGTTATATACAACAATTGCGCGACAATAATGAAATCACACTAGCCGATTTAGACACGATCATAAAATAATCGATCGAGCGTCACTGCGTCACCCCCATAAGTCCAAGTTCAGGTAACTGTTGCTATATAGTACGTATAGATATGTAGTAGTTACATTGTGGTGTGCAATTAATCGATACATGCTAGAGATAAAATCTATATCCAAGTCCACCCCAAGAGCCCCTGAGGTATACAAATGCGACTGCCCACATTCATGAACCTGACCACCATTTCCCAATCTTGGCTGAAGTGTACCGAAAGCTCTTACCAAGACCTGCACTGGCAATCCCTTTCAGTGACTGGACAGTAGCAGGATATCGTACAATCCTACTCATTTCTAAAGTAACGCATGTCAGACAGTTTCAACGATGCACTGAACATTACTGACCTTCCGATAGAACTACAGGTAGCTTGTCGTCACCTGCAAGACGTACCCAGTACGCACTTTCATCTTCGGCCTCAGGCGGCCCAATCAAAGACAATCGGGAGAAGTTATTTTTCACTCCAGCCAACAAGTTCGAGGGCAACTTTTTCAGATGTGCAGCGCGTGCATGGGGAGATGTGTCCTGCTGTAGTGTTGATGAATGCTCCGGCCAATGAACACCTGGGAGGCCTACTACCAGGCGATGATACAGCTCTTTAAACTGAGGCGATTGCTTTCGGACTATATTCCCAACTTTCCCCCTATTCTCAGCTGGAAGCATCATGCGAGGGTCGCCGCTGTAGCTTATTCCTGCAAGACGTTCAAACAGCTGGGTCTCGGAAAACTCGTGGGGGAGAGCAAGGAGCGTGGCACGAAGGGCGGAAGTAAGGTTAACCTGTTGTGTTAGACGCACGCGAGCATCGTCCTTGATGATTCGAACGGGCTTGTGCATCCGTCCAGCGAGATACAGTGTACGCCAATTGAGCAAGTCGGAGCACAGATTGTCTACAGTTGTAACGCCGTATTTGATCGTCTTCATGTGAGAGCACATAAGCTACGAAAGGTGAAGAATTGGTAAATATACTCACAACACCATTCATCGGAACGTAGGCATTGAACCACACTCCAGGCCCAAATTCTTCTAATCTTGATACATATGAAGAACCTAGTGTACGAGCATGGAATGGATAGTGGCTTGGATGCTGATGCATGTTGATAGAATGAAAATGTGCAGAGTGTGTCACGGCGAACATGAAGTCCAACATAGGAGTCTCAGAAGCAGCGCTCCCTGAAGAATATCCATCTTGTTCAAACACTC
>QLOJ01001189.1:0-10400 GCA_003313625.1 Tricholoma saponaceum
ACCATTCCGCCTTGGTCCAATGTTCATCTTCGGCTGTCTCCAGGAGGCCTTCGCGCATTGCTTCTGCACCAATAGCACGGACTTTGCCCTCTTGATCATAATAGATCACTGTCGGAATCTTGGAATCACCACCAACGCGCTCTTGCGAAGGAAACCTATGTAACTCGAATATATTGTCCCGCTGCTTATGAGGTAAAGATATTGGTGTGGCATACCTTGTTACACCTTTGATTTCAGGAACTTCACCAGGGTCGAGAATGCTGTAGGGAACATTATTAGATGTCTCCTAAAAGACCTAAATTGGTACCTGTAAGAAATTCCGCTGTATGTGGTACCGACATCAAATGCCAGAACAAGTTTGCGACAGGTTCCGTTATAATGTGTACGAGTGGGCATAGAGCAAGAGTGAGAGAAGTGTACGAAGGCCACGCAGTAGTCCTTCTCTTTCTATATGCGGCAAACATGTGTTGCACACGTTGGAAGGGCCTGTCGCAAGCGTGAAATTCTGGTGATCTACATTACACACAGCCAACACCGAGCAAAACGCACCAAAGCGTTTTGACGTGTGGAACACTATGCATTCATCAACAAGACTAGCAGCTGGCACGCCGAACGAGCAAAAACAAGGTCCACGTTCGGACAGGCAAGCGGCAACAGATCTATCAAATCCTACGACATCCAGACGTTGGGAGGACACGAGCATCCAGAAATCAAGCATGCAGGGACAAGGGCTCAATAAGGCAGAAACACTGGCAGGAGCTCCAGCAGGCAGTATACCCACATGGGGGACGAGAGTCTACAGAGCTAAAGGGAAAGGGGAGTTCAAGCAGTGAACTGCCAGAAGACTGACCAGCTTATTTCAATGTAGGCACCAAATCGCCCTACGGGTATATCGATAGAGGTCGATTAGAGGGACCTGCTAAGCAAGAACTTGAGAGGAGAGTTCGTCCACAAGCACCAGGGAGAAGGGCGAGTGAGTCAACGGAGCGGTGGGTCCAAGTGCAGAACACTCAGCACGAACCAACTCCGCCGGGCAAAGCGGGTCGTGAAGCCAAGGACGGGCGGAAGATGACACAGGTCGAGAAAACTCAACATCTTAGAGACACCAACGATCGCAGCAAGCAGCAAGAGAGAAACGAACGGGAGATGTCGAACCCAACAAACCAGACAGAGGAGAACCTCGATAAAGTACAACAACACTACAACGGACAACTGGAAGATCGCGAGAAGCACAGAGAGGCGGAGAGGCGAGAAATGTTAGAGAAACTCGAGAAAATGCAACAGCATATCGGAAAGCTGGAAGATCGTGCGCAGCACAGCGAGAAAGAAAAGCAGGAGATGACAGAGAAACTCGAGAAAATGCAAGACCGCAACAGGTACTTAGAAGAATGCGAGAAAGAAATACAGGAGATGGCGAAAAAGCTCGAGAAAACGCAACACCGCAACGCATACCTGGAAGATCGCGAGCAGCACAGCGAGAAAGAGAGGCAGGAGATGACGAAGAAACTCGATCAAATGCAAACCCATGACAGACGCATGGAAGAACGCGAGCAGCAGAGCGAGAAAGTAAAGCAGGAGATGGCGGAGATGGCGGAGAAGCTCGAGAAAACGAAACACCGCAATGCATACCTGGAAGATCGCGAGCAGCGCAGCGAGAAAGAGAGGCAGGACATGACGGAGAAACTCGGTCAAATGCAAACCCATATCAGGCGCATAGAAGATCACGAGCAGCAAAGCGAGAAAGAGAGGCAGGAGGTGGCGAAGAAACTCGAGAACATGCAACACCATAACAAACACCTGGAAGATCGCGAGAGACGCAGCGAGAAAGAGAAGCAGGACATGGCGGAGAACTTCAATAAAATGCAACATCGTAACAGAAGCCTTGAAGACCGTAGAGAGCAGGACATGGAGAAACTCGAGAAGCTACAACACCGTAACAGGAACCTAGAAGATCGTGAGAAGCATAGAGAGAAGGAGAAGCGGGAGTTGATGGATCAAATAAATCAGATGGCAGAAAAACTCGAGCACGCTCAGCATCATAACAAGAGTTTAGAGGATCACAATCACCGTCAGGCCGAAGAGCTTCGAATCACGTCCAACCAGCTTCGCGCTGCAGAGACTCAGCACAAAGAAACACGCCAGGCGTTGGACGTGAAAGTGTCAGAGCTAAAAGGAGCGCAGACATTCTTGACGAAAGAAGATACGCTGTCAGGCGCTGAAGTGATTACGATGGTCAGCGCGCTGAACGCAGAAATCCTTCAAATATCAGCGTTCATAGCGGACTCGTTGGACAGTAGGGATAGAAACATAACTGATGAAATGGCGACGGAGGGGGGAGCAGCATGCGAACGAGCCATTCAAAGGATAGGGAAACCTTTGGTCCAGACTTTGACAACCAACTTTTTGCGCGGGGCATTAGATCCGGATCCTCTGCCCCTTCAAATCGCGATACAGATTGCCTTAGCACGTTCATGCACCGAGACCATCCAATCATGGACCCCCGGGTTTGGACAATATGAGAGCATGCTCGCGACAATCTATTCCCGACTTCAGGAGACAGGTCAGTCGTATTTATGTTCCCATGAAGCAAGAACTGACTGTTGGCCAAGAGGGACAATCCGTGTCAGCTAGATGGCGTGCGATCACACGTTCCCAAATAAAACGCCTCATCGACGTCGGGCCCTACTTGTTGGATATCTTTGCAGATGAGATTATGAACGTCCTGGTCATGGCAGGATGGTCGCGAAAACGATTAAAGGAGCAAAAGTTCATGGAGAAGTTCCGAGGGGGACTGACTATAATTGTCAACGCAGCACTCCGTCTACAAGCAGCGGTCGGGGAAGACGTTACATCCGGGGATCTGGCTACATACGTTTTCTTGTCGAATGCACAGTTCGATCCACTTATGATGGACGATGGATTTCCGCAGGACCGGGAAGCTCCAGTTACAGGAAGAGGGGAGTGTGTAGCCGGAACAACAGATATTGGTCTGCGTAGGTTGGTGAAAGGCTCAAGCCCACTTATTCTGAGCAAGCCTAAGGTTGTCCTGTGTTCCGCTCTATTGGCAAGTCACTTGGAGTAGGCCTAGGCAGGTGTAAATTTGGAAGTGCGTTTGCCATTCATTTTCTAGCAATCAGATGCAAGTGTCGTTTGCAAATTACTCTTGTCGTTCTTCTGAAAGAATGTAACCGTAACTTGCCAATCATCATGATGTTGAAAGTCACAGAAATAGGCGATCACGTGCTGACTTGGACTTCAAATTGTCGTACATCATTGATGTGCTGGGTGAATTGCATTTACTACGTTACCTCATAGTATCGTCTGGCAACATTCTCACCAGAAATGTGGTGTTTCTGCTGAATTAACGGACCGGAGCAATAACATTGAATGATAAATAAATATGTACATACATGGTCACCCATAATTATTTCATTACATAGCAGAAAGTGAATAGTAAAAGTTTTATAATCGTTGCACAGCGCCACATACAAGAATTATCACATATCCTCAATTACTACGGTCTTCGTCACTATTGGCATATTGAATGACTTGGTACCGTCACTCTAGATAACGCCGTGTGCAGTCAGCACGGCCCTTAGGGAATGTTCGTTCTAGCATACCTGTGCTTCAATATGGAGATCGAAATCATCACTACGGAACGCGCGCATATCTCGAGTGGATTGTGACCGTGCGCTGCTAAAACTTCTTGACAGCTTAGAATGTGTCAGTTTCTCCCTCAAGTGGTGTCGCCCATTCAACCTTTCTCGATATTAATGTTTAGGACATCAGATATATGATTCGTGAATAAAACTACTCACATCGCGACTAGAAGCACCGATGTTCGTGAGATTTCGTCGGAAAGATCATAGATGAGAAAGAACGGAAACGTACAGAACGTGTTTGCATACAATTTCGTGACATTGATATGAAAAGCCATCCTAAGAATGCATACTTGAATAAGAATATCGATAAATGTGTGAAGAGATTACCAGTAAACATGGTTTGGTGCTGCGTAGAAAGTTATTAACAGCAGCGTTTGAATGATGGTAACAAATGCGCCACGGTGGACTACAAATCGTATTAACTTGTTAAGCAGAGTATTCGTCCTGTGAATGACTGTTAATTGTCAATGTACAGGACAGATAGAAGAACTACGTACGCAGCAATACCCGTCTTCGATGATGTGAGAAATATGCACATGGCGATGGTGGCAAGTATGTCAGTAAGAGCTCCAAAGCCTTTAGCTAGTCCAAAGCCGATCTATGGCTGGCGTTAAACAGGACACAAGATAAGATCGTTGCAACTGACAGCAAAAACATTGCTTCTATGAGAGATCACGCCATCGTGGAATATATACATAGTGACCACACAGGCTAATACGAATATCAAGAATTTCAGTTGAAGATAGAACGACTGGAACACACCGATACCCCCGCCTATTGAAAAATCATGTCTGGGTTACATCGCAGCTCCGATCAGAGTATATAAGCATACCGAACGCCAGGAATGTGCACACAGCCTTCAGAAAACGATGTAAGCAAAAGAATACGGGTACACTAGGATAGACTTACGATGGTTCCAACCACAATCCACCTTGTTGTACCGAGCCGTTTGACTATGCCAAACTAGTTGAACAAGCGTTTATGACTCAGGTGTTGACACTTACCCGAATACAGTTGGTACACGAAATACATCTGTGAGCTAGCAAATAATGGGTCAATCGTGGAAAATGTGTAGAATGTTGAGAATGAGACATACTTGAACGTGATCAAGGTTGAAAGAAGGCATTCAGCCGCAATCTCACTATTTGTGAACATAAAGATTAACGAAAGACAGAATGAATAAAAGATTACAAACGGCGTTACAGAGGAAAAAGGTGACAGCGAGCCAAAATGAGGGATCTGAAGCGAGGTGAGGTGTATTTCAATGCAAAAAACTTAAGTGGCATACAAGATAATAATACACCGACTGTGCAATGAGAGCCGATGATGTTAAATCAAAGATTCTGGAAACATGTCAGTGCTCGTGGTGCACGAACGTTGGCAACATGCGCACATCATAGTGATTGCCTAAAGAATGGCATTAGGAAAATGATGCTCGACCAAGGCAACAGGTCATACCGTCCATCGCACAATCAGGGGGTCTTTTTCGGCGGGAAAGTATATGTAAGCTTGTACTATCGTGATACCACCAAGACTTTGCAAAGTCAGTGGGTTCATCGATGACAATGACGCAAGGCACCTACATCAGTGAAATAACAAAACCTAGCTAGCTCGTCAGTGAAAGGAAACAAGTAGAATTTTAATGAATACTTACCCCAATAAACCGGCGCAAAGGAGTCCGTGAGGTCGATTCCCACACTGGTAGATGATGCCATGTTCGTAGTTTGTAGAGCTGCCTGTAGATCGCCAAAGAGCACAACTAACTTGAATGCTATCTGTGACAGCTGTAGTGGGAGACCGCAGAAGACGCGTTAGTACTAGGCCACCCACATTTCAATATGTTACAACGGGCATCACGGACTTCCTGTCCTGTGCCTCCATTTCATCCGAGTCCATCGTGAGGCTGTTCAAGTTTCTCAAACCGATTTAGCGATATGTAGATGCCGGCCTCGAGGCTGGAACCTAAATTAAAACCAGTGATGCTGTGACTGGTACCTAGTCATGTGATTCACCTATCTTTTAGAACTCGTATAAGCTACTTAAATAAAGTCACTATTAAGTCGCAGAAAAGTGCGCCAGTAAGACATACGTGATAGCTAATTAGTAATATTAAAAGAAAGGCATGGACTTACTGCGTTTGATGTATGGAGTTGATGTTCTAAGTCGAACGAACTCAACTCAGATGCTCCATAGCTCGTAACAGCATAGAAGCACCCAAGCTCCACAACATCTGAGTTGGCTATCGGTGGGTGCTTGTGTATGCTTCACCATCAACCAGGTGACCCTCGGTGCAACATAACTTTCAATCATCAGAGATAGGAAGAGATAAGACTAGGCAGCCTGGAATCCGTCCGCTCGGCCGCCTACAGGTCAACGCCTGTCAAAACTCATCAACGTCTTACTTCCAGCGAAAAAAAACGATCTCCACTCAAATTGTATAGCTGCGAATCTCTGAACCAGTTTCAAGGTGGTGACCAAACATTGGCGGCGGTACCGAGGGCTGCCATGTTGGTTCCTGATATGCTGACAAACGGCACTGGCAGCTCCTGGATTTGAAGGGAAAAGTACTAGATGAAAACCGACGAATAGTCTAATCCTAGACACGAAATGACGCCGTAGACAATTATAATGGTGCCACGTTCGGCACCTCGAAAAAGTAGGTGCCTTAGAGCAACTGTTCGTCTTGAGTTGGACAACCTGAAAATCAGTATACACCTACGATATTTATGATCGCGTGCTCACCTTCGCAATAGAATTATTCGTAGGTTCATCAAAACCATGGAGCATCACAAAAAGCTGCACAAAGGCTGTGAGGCTGAAACAAAAAGATTTATACAACTCTCTATGTCCATTTGATCTCATCAGTTCCTTGGTGGCAGACTCGGACACCCGTACTGTTCGCTGTACAGTACAGTCGATGATCCGCTGATGTTTCGGCGGCCTATCGGTCAGTTCTCAAAAGGATCTACAAATGAATGCGTTATAAAGGTGAAGCAGGCGAAGTATTGGCGAAGTATCCAGTACACATAACTCTTGTTCAGCGAGGAAATATGTTGTTACAAAGATGAGAACCGTCATACGTGGAGGATGGAGGATGGGCTTGATCACTGAGTTGGAACAATGGAAGTAAATCAGACTCGTTCGGTAATTCATAGTTGTCTATAGCGAAGTTGACTGAAATGTCCAGAAGACATCGTGTGCGTATCTAGAAAATGACATGAGCTCGCTGCAATCACTCATCTAGGCCCCGCACCTTCTTCCTATTATAGTCTTATCGAAGGGTCTCAAAACAGAAGAGCATCGCACTTTACCAAGAAACCTAACCCCGAATCAGGGTACTCGAGCGGGCGTCTCGGAACAAAACACTGCTATGAGACGCGTGTTTCACAGCGCATGCCGCTGGAAGTTACAGCATAAAAAGGAGATTCTGCATCAATGGCAAGAAAGAATCGAGGCATAGGACTTTGCAGAATTGAGAGTTAATACTAGGGCTCGTTGAGTAATTGTGTTCAATGTTGGGATTACTTTGAAGAAGGTGGTAGCCCATATGGGGAAATGATGAGTGATGCTATGCTGTGCTATGCCATTCACTGCACAACCCTTCTGCCAACCATTTCTTCTTTCATAGTCGGCGTAATAACTACCAATGGCACCGACGCCATCATCCAAAAATGTACCAATAAATTGCAAGTTATTGCTCATTGGCAACTCGTCTGTCGGAAAAAGTAGCCTTCTGCTTCGCTTCTCAGACGAGCAATGGCTACCAGAAGACGAGAGCAGTGCGACCATTGGGGTCGACTTTCGAGTATGTATCTGCCTCATATGGTCGATTGCCTCCATTTCAGTCTTGTCTCTCCTTCATTCACTCTGTGGAGAAGCAGGACCGATTAGCTGTGGTGTTATTCAGTTTGATGAATATGATTATTTCAGGTTCATAAGATGGAGGTGAAGGGGAAGAAAGTCAAGTTGAGTATATGGGTGCGTGTCCAGCCTCGCTCTTTTATCCATCTGAGTGCCAACCTACGCGTTCTTGTTGGCGAGCAGGATACAGCAGGCCAAGAACGATTCCGCACCATCACGTCATCGTATTACCGAGGTGCTCAGGGAATAATTTTGGGTAAATTATCTTTGCTGCTAAGTTATATGTCTGACATCTTTATTATGATACGAACAGTCTATGATGTCGCCAACCGAGAATCCTTCGATGCTCTGCCGCGGTGGTATAGCGAACTAGAGACATACGTTTCCAGTTCAGTCGTTAGAATCGTTGTGGGGAACAAGGTAGACAAGGTAGGCTGCATCCCATTGATCAAGGACCATAATCGAGGGCTGATCCCTCTATCATTCTATCATCCCCCGTCTTCCATCTAGGAATACTCTCGTCAAGTATCAACAGCTGAAGGCCAACTATTTGCAAAGCGCATGTCTTCTTTGTTCGTCGAAGCGTCTGCGAAGACTGCTGTTGGAGTGAACGAGGCATTCCAGGAAGTTGTGGAGAAGATTATCGATACCCCTGAGCTATGGGAAGGCACTAGTGGCAGAAGTACAGTAGGTGGCGGACAAGACACGGCAAATGGTCGAGGTGGAATGCCGGGTGGCGTACAGATCGTTGGACTTAGCGAAGGGCAGGCGCAGGGTCAAGATGGCAGCTGTTCGTGTTGATGCCCTGAGATGGGGATTTCCGATTGTAATGCCACTGATGATCTTTGACGATTTGAAATGCCTATACTGATGCATGCTGTGGGTGCTGTGGGACTTTTTTGGCCGAATTGCATGTGAGATTGACTCGTTTGAATTAGTTGTTCCACTAATTGGGGCAAGCCATACAGATGATACCAGACTTTGCTTACCACAATAATGTTATCTTGATATAATTTTGATGCTATTCCATATCGCGTCAGTGGATTGGTGTACACCTTACTGCGTGCTCCCAGTGATCGGGTGCTCAACTGAGGTTGACAGCATTTCACTTGCAAGATTTCCCTCGTATTTTCGATCAGGTGAACATGCTAGCTGCTATCAATCTGGAGTTTCGTGACCTATGCTCATCACTTCATATCGCCTCATAGAATAGTTCAAACCCCATCAGTGTTATTCTCGTTTCGTGCCCTATCAATTATCCTCTGATCATGTAGAAAGACCATACGGGTGAGTGACTATCTACATGAATGGCCTTGGCTCATTATGCAATCCGAGGTCTGTTTATCGCTTGTGAATGACTAGAATATACTCTCAAACGACCTCAAAACGACTTGGCAGGACATAGGACAACATCCCTGTGGAATGGCTTCCACAACGTCTTCTCAGACGTATGGAAAGTCGCATAAGTTGCCTTGATAATTTACGCATCACTCTTAATATCGTTGGTGTGGAGGTGAGATTTTCATCGATTGAGTTTGCTGCTTACGGACCACCGCTGCGGCCTTCAGCGGTGCATGAATACTAGGAAGAGCACTAACGTTGTAATAGCGTGCACTGGCTTGTGAAAGAGCTCGATGGGGGCGCGGTAGTATTGTAACAACGTTTGCATATGCTTTTCTATCTGCGTAGATCGATCTGCCAGTGCGTCTAGCGTGCGAAACCGCTCCGTGTCACTTGGATCACCATGCGATCATCGTTCCTCTGAGCTCGTCACTCAAATGTATATTTAGAGGCATTGTTGTTCAAACGTTCACTGGTGGGCAAATCACAGTCAAACTTCGAGGAAAAGTTTTAGCGGTTGTTGTTCGGGTCCCCGTAACGCCAATGCTTCGAATTTTTTATTGCGGCCCTTCCTGCCGTACATAAACGAACAATATGTCGAGACAAACTTGCTGTGGTATATAGGCCTCACTGCTACCCACAGCGATGAAAACTTTGTTCTCAACTCTCCTGACGTTTGCCCCTTCACTGGTGCTTAGCGCTAGGTATCCTCATTCAGATACCATAATTGGCTCAGACTTCTACGATGCATTTAACTTCGAGGCTATCACAGATCCCACCCACGGTCGAGTGTACGCATTTTTTGGTCTTCTTGTTCTTTTCTCATCTGTTTATCAGGAATTACGTGGACCAAGCCAGTGCCATAGCTGAGAACCTGACATTCGCTTCTGACGACACCTTCATCCTTCGAGCCGACTTTACAACGACGCTCAACGCGAGTGGACCGGGGAGGGATTCTGTTCGAATCAGGTCTAACAAAGCCTACACGACCCACGTTGCAGTGTGCGTTTTACCATTCTTTCCAATTTGCTTTATAAAACATTTTTCACAATTGTAATTCCAGGTTTGATGTTCGTCACATGCCACAAGGTTGTGGGTAGGTGCTGAATTTCACTGCCAACATCTCTCTTAAGCAACGACGGACAGAACATGGCCTGCAATATGGGAGACGAATGAACTAGAATGGCCGAACGGGGTGTGTGATCGATGACCATGAGGGTTTCGGGCCTGATGTTGTTATTTGGCCGTGGATAGGGAGAAATTGACATTGTTGAAGGTGTCAACGACCAGCCGCCAAACGCCGCGACTCTTCACACCAGCCCCGGTACGTCTAATAATGCTTTCCCTCAAAAATATCTGATAGCTTCTCCCTTTCTCCAGGATGCACTATGCCAAATTCCCGTGCTCAGACAGGGTCAATATAGATATTATTACGCTATATGAACAAGCGTTCAACTTTTGCGTTATAGGACCGCACTTCAATTGGATTGCAATTCTGCTGTCAACTATAACGCGGGATGCGGTGTGGAGGTGAAC
>QLOJ01001190.1:0-26445 GCA_003313625.1 Tricholoma saponaceum
CAAAATCTCTGGGTTTACCACCCACTTGATGAAGCGTATTCAGCGCGGCCCCGTACGCGGCATCTCCTTCAAGCTACAGGAAGAGGAGCGAGAGCGCAAGGACAACTACGTCCCCGAAATCTCCGCCCTCGACACCTCCGCCACTGGTTTGGAGGTTGACCCTGACACAAAGGTACGTTTATTCAGCATATATCAGTTCCCTTTCAAGAGCTCATTTAATATTCGTTCGTTCTACGTAAGGCTCTCCTGACGGCCCTTAACTTCGACTCGCTCCCAGTTAACGTCGTTGTTCCTGTCCTCGCTGTGCCGGAACGCGGACCTCGACGTGAGCGACGGAATGTCCCTGGTGCCGCACGGACATAGGCTGTGGGGTGCTGGGTTGGTTGTTGATTTGGGGTATACTACGACATGTATATGTTTTGCATGCAAAAAATTCTTATGACACCTCTTTTTTCATGCAATGTCATTGTGTATGTAAGCTGATAACTGGACAAGGAGTCCCCCCAGGTTTGACATGGTGGTTCCGGAGTCTGCTTGAGAAGTGGATGTCTCGGATTTTTCTGCTGGCCGCCGATAATGTTCACTTCTGCCGACAGAACCAGAACTGGGACCGTATTGAAGAATGTGGACTACATCTCCTTTGTACCCGACCTCCTAGCCCACGCACGAATGAGTCATATATCATACGCCTTTACCACCAGGATACGAAGGAAGTTGTCATCGATGTCGATTCACCTGTGTGCGTGTATAATGGACTGTATGCTAAATTCGCTTCTCGGACCTTCATAGGCCTGTGCTGGTAGGTTAGGAATATCCTTTTTTAGTGTAGTGATATTGTTATTAAATACAATACCCAGCTTGGTAAATTTCTCACGCATCCTAATCTTTCTGTAACGCTCATCACCTCGACTTGATTGTTCTCAATCCACACCCTTCGTCATGGCAAAAAAGAAGAATAAGCAGGTCTGTTGTTTCTAAAATTTCTAATTGCAATATACAGAGGCTTTTCAGATCATCCGTCCCTGGTGTTGGTACTGTGAAAGGGAGTTTGAGGATGAGAAAGGTTCGTTTCGTCGCTGCGATTTCATTACGCCCTTCACTAACCATGGTTGAATACAAGTTCTAATGCAGCATCAAAAGGCCAAGCATTTCAAGTGTAACATGTGTCCAAGACGGCTCAACACTGCAGGAGGTCTCGCTGTTCACATCCAACAAGTCCATAAACTTGAACCAGAAAAGTCTGTACACCTCTTTCGTTCTCCACCAACTCTGACCATCTTTCTCATATATAGTTTGCCTCGTATTGAGAATGCCCTTCCAGGCCGCGACGGATACGAAGTCGAAATCTTCGGCATGGTCGGAATCCCAGCACCCGACGTGGCCGACTATAAGCGTCGCAAAGAGATTGAGCTCGGACTGTCTGCAGGCTCCATCTCGCAGCCACCTCCAAAACGACCCAAGATCGAGAATCGGCCCTTGACGGAGGAAGAGCTGAAAGCACAGCTTGAGGCCCACAAAGCGCTCATGGGTGTAGGAAGTGGACCCGAGACGAGCACTGCCACAGACTCTAACTCGGGCGCCGTATTCAACGCAGCTCCTCAAGCGTACGCTACTCCCCCTGCTCCACCTCCCATGGGCATGCCCCCGCCTGGCATGATGCCCCCTCCAGGCTTCTTCCCAGGTGGACCGCCAGGGGGTTTCCCCGGCCAACCTCCCTTTCCCCCTCCTCCGTTCATGCCTGGTTTCCCTCCAGGGTAAGACTTCCCATTTTTAACATGTACGTTCATGCGTATCTGATGCCTCGACCTCAGGCCTCCCCCACCAGGTTTCCCAATGCCTCCAGGTTTCCCCCCTGGTGGTCCGATGCCTCCATTCGCTGGATCACCTGGAGGACCAGGCCCTGCACCTCCTTCGTATTTCCCGCCACCCCCTGTCTTCGTCGCCGCATCCAACCCCTCCGCCTCCCCTGTCCCACCATCTTTCTCTCCCACTCCCCCCAGGGCAAACACGGGGACCACACCTATCCCTCCCAATCCCCAGTCTTCAACTGGGCCTCCCCAACACCCGCAAGCTCCAGTTGAGCAAGCACGTCTCGAACCGCAGGTCCGACCGACCCAGCCGACCCTCCCTAACCCTGCGTTAGCACAGACAAATCCCGTCATCAAGAAGAAGACTGCGTTAAAGTACGAAGACGCCAATTTCGCACCGGTTCGTATCAGTTCCTTCTAGTTGTCTCCATGACTGATTTCATTCGTTTGCTTCTTCTTGCAGGAAGAGCACCGGGCTTTACATTCGCGCTATTATTACTCAAAACCTGTCGATCCCCCTCCACAAGGCGAGGAGTCGCGCGGAAAGAAGCGGGCTAGGGCGGAAGACTTCTTATAGCTCACTCATCGAAACATACACCGTTCGCTCATTTCCCGTACTCCAATCCCGCGCTTCTTATTAATTTTCGCCAGTGCACAAGAAGACTGAAAGTATGGAGGTTGGTTTACAGGATCTTACCCGTCCGTCCCCTATCCATCCACCCCTCCTTGTGCGCGTTGTTCACGGTTGATGATTCTTTCTATGGCTTCCTCCATGCTTACATTTCAAAATGAACTGCCCTAGTCTTAACATCATGCAGTGTCGAGATGAAATGGTAGGCGATGTATCTTTTGTTTCTGCTTTCTTCTCGTCGTTGTTGCCGGTCAGTACCGTACCTCTTTTCTTATGTGTTACGGTCGGTCGTTTTTCTTGTCGTTGAATTCCATCTTTGGTTGTGCATGGTGAAATTGAAGGTCGGTGTTCAGTATATGGTATTGTATTTACAATCCGACAGTTAGACTGAAACTGTGCAACTTTGTCGTTGTAATGTGCTCCGTGTACAAAGAATTGCTGTTCTCCTTGTTGCTTCTCTGTCTCTCATGTGAATCTGGGTATAGGTTCAACAAACAGATGCCATTGTCGAGTGCCATGCTTGTACTGCATGTATTCTTGTTTTCACATGGTTCATAATTCTATGCAAGGGCTTGCAGCGTTTGCTGAGTGCCGACGTTATGTAAGATTAGATTCTTCAACGTTAACTCTTTCCATCATGCCTCATAGCCACCATTCTCATTCTGGGCAATTCTGCAAGCATGCTACCGGTCTCCTAGAAGACGTTGTTATCGAGGCAATCAGCCAAGGCTTCGAGGTCTATGGCTTGACAGAGCACGTTCCGCGATACAGAACAGAGGACTTTTATCCAGAAGAAGTGATATACAACGATATCTTATATTCCTGGTCCTGGCTAACTATTCTGTGTCTCAAGGAAGGGTTGACGTCTAATGACCTCATGGAACAATTTAATCGATACTTGGACGAAGCCCATCGCCTCAAAACGCTATACGCATCTCAAATCACTTTGTTGGTCGGTCTCGAGACTGAATTTATCACAGGCACAGACCTGGATAACCTAGAGGCTCTTTTGACACGAGTTGGTGATCGTATAGAATACATTGTTGGCTCGGTGCACCATGTCAATGGAATCCCCATAGACTTTGATCTCGCCACCTATGACAAGTCTCTCCACAGTCTCGGAGGCAAAACAGCGCAGCATGCACAAGAGCTATTTCTATCCGCCTACTTCGATGCACAATACGACGTCATACAGCGTTTTCATCCTGAAATCGTCGGACACATGGATCTATGTCGCTTATACAATCCTGAACTAAAACTGTCGAATTATCCTCTTGCTTGGAAAAAGTTGGAAAGAAATATCCTTCATGCAATCGGCTATGGGGCGCTTTTCGAGGTTAATGCTGCTGCATTCAGGAAGAAATGGGTCACAGCATACCCAGGACTAGATATAGTCGAGGTGAAGTACCCTTTTACTTCTGTGCCAATCCTTATTCTAAACCACCCGTAGCTAGTGCTTAAACACGGAGGGCGCTTTGCTTTGTCTGACGATAGCCACGGCCCCCACGCTGTCGGACTAAATTACGGCCCTCTGGCCGAGTACCTAAAAGCAGCTGGCGTATTTGAGCTCTGGTATTTGCAAAGATCGGACACTCAGAATGCTGCTGGGAGACGCATACAACCTACGCGCCTTGTCGGGGAGTGGTCGGATTCTACTTTCTGGCGTAATAAATCATCGTGATATATTGCTTGTGTGGCGCCAGCTCCTTCCCCTCCTTCCCGCATGCATCCCTGTCTCGCTGCACATCCCTCCACCGTCCTTCCTGTCATGGTCTCCCACTCCTGTATCCAACAGCCCACAGAGCTTGCGCAGTGACCCAGACGAGAGCGGTCGCTCAGCATGGAGTTCGGGCCATAGTGCGCTTATTCCATCTGTAGGTACGGCAGATAAGTTCATGCATAATTGCTGAAGCCGCTGCCGATGAGGGGTCTGGAGGTGCGTGGTGGGCGCGGATCGGGGCTCGGCAGTATTGCTGCTGTTGCCGTGGTGCTCGAGGAGGGGCAGGATGGACGCAGCCAAAGTGATGAGGACGAGGATGTCGTTGTCGGCCACATACATAACATCCGCCGAGCGATGATGACCCCGACGTTGTTGTCCCAAAAGCAGTCCCCTCCAACTAACGATTCAGTGTCTTGTCCTCGTACACTGCATCACAGAAACACTACGATGCATTCAGCAACAAATGGGATTTCTGCAATGCGTTGTCTCCTGGAGATATTGTCGACGACGATATGGAAGATGTCATCGAATACACAACGGCCCAGGGGGAAATTGACCTGGAAATCCAGGAGATACCACCCCCCCCTGACAACATCGACACACCGTCTGCTCCCAACAATTCCTCGACTGTTGCTCCTACCCGTTCTGAAGGCGGTGAGAGCGAGGACTGTTTACTCCAGCGAACCCTTTGAAGTCCTATGGAAATTCCACGGCTTCGTTCCACCACTTCTGTTACCAACTGAAACATCAGAGAAGGAGTACAGTGGACAAAGCTACTGTATTGGATGGGGGAGGAAAATTTACCTGACTCCTTCGTTGAGAGTTCACAAGCTCGGGTTTCTTATGAACTTCTTTGGGTGCTCGTCGAGGGAAGGCAGACAAATGAGATCTGGACAAGTCAAATTGAGCACGGTTGGGAGAGTGCCTGTGGCGTCTTCGCTGGCTGCCAAACAGACTATTTCTCTTCGACTTCCAGCACCGTTCCACTGTCAGCTGGAAACTTGCAGTCACAGTGGCTCGAGATGGGCTGCTTGTGTGTCGGCTCGACGCTGGCTGGACATAGTGGGAACTTTGCCGTTTTCTTCTGCAACATGGTGTTCGGTCTCATACTGTCGTTCCTCGAGCCAGTATCACGACGGGCCTGGTTTCGCAGCATCACCATATGTTACCCATGTAAATCATAACGCTTCCACATGTGCTAAGGCCGTTGCCAGTTGGCAATCGACTAACATACATACACATATCAATTTGGTATTCATGTTACATTATTAGGGAAAACACTTTAATAACATAAGTCACACAACAGGGTCCATAGAACACAACAAAAGCGGACAGAACAAGCAAAGAATCATTGCGCTTGTGCCTCCTGCAAGATAGAGATCAACGATGTCAGTAGATGCTGTACGAAAAATACTTATGTGCCTACCTGATCAACAAATTCCATAGCCTCTTCCCGTTTGATCCCCCGAATAGAAGAGACCTTTTGGTTGTTGAACAGCACGCCGTAGAACTTGTCAGCAGTCACAAGCATTTCAGGCCGGAATGTCGTCGTAATGAATTGGGCGGTGGAAGCCAGGGATTGGATCATTGCTGGAAAGGTTACATTAATACAAGCCTATGCACACAATAAAGTAATCGCACTGGCCACAGCAGTTCGATATTGCGCATCCAAGTTCGCATCAATCTAGACTCAAGGGTCAAATAAAAGCACTGTAATAAAACCCGAAAGGCCGACCTCATCGAACAAGTAGAAAGGAGCAGGATCACACTTCTGTATTGCAAAGACTGTGGATATGATCTTTAAAAACGTGGTATTTTGGAGCGAACGAGATTGACAGACCTGTAGCAAGGGCAACAAGCGATTTTTGCCCACCTGATAGCTGTTGTATCCGAAGGCCTTCGTCAACTTTGGAGTTAAAGGAAACCTACACAAACCATCAGGAAGTGTCGAACGATAAATCAGCATTATCGCACCTTGATGGAAACACCCGTATAGTTATCGATCGAACTCTGTTGTGTATCTTCAACGTCTTCCTCCATTTCATCGTCCTAACATGTCATAAACCACGTCAGACACCACATTCTCCGAAGGTGATGAAAAAGTGACCTGATCGATACGTCGTTGAATGATCAGACGCCCTCTACCGGCTGGTACGAGCTTCTCAAAAACTTCCTCAAAATTGCTTGCCACCTGCTTGAACGTGCGTTCGATGGCCTCATCCTTTCGCTGATCAAGAACCTCCACAAGTTCTTCGATGGAAGATGCCGACTTGTCCAAATCTTCCCTCCGTTTCAAGAGCTGATCTCGCTGCTTGGTGAAATTGCTGTATTGTTCGAAAGCCTTTTTGTTTACGTGAGCAAACTTCTTCAAACCTTCATTGATGGTTTGAAGTTTCTTGGCGAGCTGATATTCGGTAAATAAGCTTATTTCATCAGCCTGAAACCCAAATATGACCCACCTTTTCAGGCTTCTCATTGATGTACTTTTCAAACGCCTCTTCAGGAAGGACACCTAAATCACGAATATTTCGATTACATTCATCTTTGCGGCCTGTCAGCATTTGCCGTTTGGCGAGATATCGCTCCGTCGTCTTTTGCTGCCGGTTGATGTTGCGGCTGTCTTCAGACTGCTGCGTCTGAACTTTCTCCAGAGAGGATCGGAGTTCTTGTAATTCGACTGCGAGATCGTCGCTCTCCTTCTCCATAGCTTTGGTGCACCGATGAGCAGACATGCATACATCACGGGATTGGACTCACATTGGGCTTTTCCTGTCAGAGTCTGAATGGAGGAGTTCAGAGACTTGAGCTCCCGGGTCCGGGATGCAAGAGAATCGGCCGTCGATGAATCACCGTTCTCTAGTTCACCGAGGGATTCCAACTTGGACTGCAGTTCTTCTCGACGTCGGCGAAGGCGCTCATTGAGCTCGATTTCTATAGTATTCTTGCGGCTTTCCAACTGAAACAAGATGAGATTATGGAAGACCAAAGACCAAGCTAACAAGTGACTTACTTTGTTCTTGTTCTTGCCCAATTCAACCATATCCTTTCGCCGCTTCTCGACCTCCTTTCCAAGAATGTTAATCAGGCCCTCTTCTTCGCCCGTGATTCCAGCTACAAGCGGACTCGACAGCTCAGCAGTGTACCCAGCAAGCTTCGCCTCCAAACCGGTCAACTCCGTCTCAAGTTCATACAGATCAGTCTCAAGCGCCGCAACGCGTTCTTTCAACTTCTCCTTCTCACGCGTCAACGAAGTACCCTCCTCGATCAGCCTCTTACGGGACTCTACGGTCTGGTTTTGTTGGCCAGTCAACACAGTCATCCTTCCTGTCACCTGAGTAATCTCTTGTTCAAGTGTGAGGATCGACGCTTTCACCTCCTTGGACCGCTTGTCCTCCGTCTCGAACTTGGTCCTCCAGTTGGTGACGTTCTTGATGGCTTCGATGCGAGATCTACGAACGTCATGATAACCGCCTGTCAGTGCACCTTTTCGGTCTACCTTGTCTCCGTCAAGAGTAATTGTATTAATGCCATGACTCTTGACATACGCCGCAGCAATGGTCAAATCACGGCAGACACATGTCTTGCCAAAGACTTGTTGAAAGGCCTTGTCGTATGTGCTGGCAAATCGTAGCTTATTGATAAGAGGCTCTGCATCTTGAGCATTAGGGGCTGGCGGATTTTTTGGTTTGAGCCGATTGAGCGGCATAAAAGTAACGCGACCAGTTTTTTCCTTGATCATTACATCGAGGACTTTCGACGCAGTCTCGTCAGTGTCGACAACGACGTGGAATAGGCTGTGGAAAGGCTTAGCAACTAAGAACAGAACCAACGTTCGTTCTTAACACACCTGTTTCCAGCAGTCAGTTCGACTGCAATGTTAAATTTAGGATCCGTGACTTCAAAGAGCCGGTAGAGTGGCCCATAAACACCTTCCAAGCGGTATCGCTCAGCTACTTTGTCGACGGCCCGAAGACCAGTGCCTGTGTCCTACATATTTACACAGTCAAGCAGGATAGTGACCAGCACCAGAAGACACACCTTGTCCATCATGCCCGCAAGCGCCCGTTCTGCTGTTCGCAACTCATCCGCAGCCCGAGTCACCATACTATCCAATTTGGTGTCCTCTCTCCACATGTCTTTTCTTCGTTCCACAAGTTCGCTATGCTTATCCTTAAGCCCTACACTCTCGTCGGTCAAATCTCGGACACGCTTTCTTCCATCCTCGATCTTGCCCTGAACGCTGGCAATCTGTGCATCAATTTCACCAAGTCCACGCTGAGCGGTCTGTAGTTCTGTGCGTGTCGCTTCCAGCGCAGTATTCTGCGTCGTCTGGTACGCCTTCATCGATGCAATCTCATGTTTCAAGAAGGTATCCCTTTCGGCTTTCGTCCGGAATTTGGTTGCACGCCCCTGTTTCGCAAAGAGAGAAGCAAGCTTTGCGCTGGCCTCATCTAGCCTACGCCTCTCCAATGCCTCTTGGGCTCGTTGTGCCTCCCATTCTGGAAGAATTTCGTTGAGCATATGTTCCCTTTCGGCAATCTTCTCCGCCACTTGGGCGAGGTCTCGTTCGAGCTCTTCGCGCTTTCCACCAGCGTTGGCATCCGCTGCACGTAGATCCTCAATAGTACATTCAAGTTCTGTACGGGTCCGAATAAAGTCAGTGAGTTCAGCCTGTGCATCTCGTCTGGTCAGGGCTAGGGTCTGTAACGTGTGTTTCGCCTCTGACATGGCCTTTTCTAGATCCTACAAACAATGGGGCACAACGGGTGAGGCAAGAGTGGGAATGGTAGGTAGATGGCCACTTACCTGGATTTCTTTCTCTCGTTCGTTATATTTCTCCCTTCTCACATTGGCGCCATGAACTTCCGCCTTCCGATCTTCTTCAATTTCCTCTAGCATTTCTCCAACTTCCTCTAGTTCTCGTTGATAGAGTGCATACTCTAGACACCTCCGCTCCTTATCCTTATCCTGGAACTCTTTCAGCTCTTCCTTCTCTTCCTCAAGCTCGTCGAGTCGAGATTCGATATAGTTCAGTAACTCACTGATCTTGGTGCGTTTAGCATCTGTTTCTGCCATGATTCGAAGAGACTCCGATCGACGTTGTTCGTACACTTTTGTCCCAGCGACTTCTTTCAGGAGGGCCAACCTCTCGTGGTCCTTAGCGTTGGTTAAAGCAGTGATCTTCGGACCATGTTTAAGTTAATGGAAGAGTATAACATTAATGTCACGTACGCGTCCTTGAGGAACGATATAATAAGGATTGGACTTGCTAAATCCGGCACTTTCGAGGAGGTTCATGACGTCGGCCTTGCTTGCGCTCTTCTTATCCAAACTATACTCATCTTTCTTCAGGCCGATCGTACGTCGTAGGATAACCTCGTCATGACCAGTAGGGAATCGGTTGTCGGAATTATCAAAGACAATCTCAACTATATGTGCAGGAAAGATTAAGTGAGAGCCAAAGATACGAGGAAAGAGTTTGTACCGTAAGCTGAGAGTGTTGTTGTTACAGATACACCCTCGTGCAATAGCGCTTGTCGTTCCTCACGCGACATTGACGTGTAGGCGTCGGATAGAACAAACCGGATGGCTGAACACAACAATTCAGAACAGCCCCTATAACTGCATAGAAGCATACCTGCGAAGAAGTTACTCTTCCCTGAACCATTTCGTCCAACTACCACGTTGTGTCTCGGTGAGAAAGGCTCGATTTGAGTTTGGTCGCGATCTGTCTGGAGGTTAGGAGCAGTTGAATGATTAGGATTGCAGAAGATTACAGGATTTGAAGCCCTGTATTGTGAGAGTCTTGATGTACATGTTGGTTACGAGTGTGAAGCAATGTCCCTTTGCCTTTGGGACTTGTCAGCGCGTTTGAGCTTTATCCTGGATTCCGTCGTATTCTCAGACAACGTCACGTTCTCACCAATCGTGACACAACGCGAAGCGTGACGGCCGTCGTGACCAACGCGTCCGACTCGGAGGTTGTCCCTGGCTAACGTCAAGTTAACGTACTTATATCAACTTCGATCAAGAGGTAAAGATGAGAGCAAGTGTATGGAGATACTAGGGTAGCTTTGAAGAAGGTCAAGCTAAATATTCACATTCTTAGAGATGCTCGAGTACTTAAAGTACGAAATAGGTGGCAATCTACTTGAACATCATGATTTAGGCCTCTGCTCTCATAGAAATGAGCACTATGTGCAGGTTTTCGTTGTACGGGGGTCCGGAAATGTACTGACCGATTCTGATGCATACTCAGGATAGACGTGCCCGTGAATATCTTACTCCTGTACCATATATACTATCCTTAGATTGATTCCACTCTCCTGCCCACGTAAGAGTGCATGAGCACATGCGATGGGCACGGAACCAACAGTGCAGTTCCTTGCTGGTCCACAAGTTTCTTATTTCCAATTTTGTGTCCAGGGATAAATTGAAGTGAGTCCTATATGTCCTCTCCTGGTAGACCTCTCGATCGACAGCCATGACACTTTTAAAACTTTTTACAAATTCCTCAGGTGACATATTTGATCGACCTCCCACGCATTCGCAGTCGCATTGACCCAATTTGTGCGGTAGTCTAATAGAGGACTTGGAAGAGATCATAGCATTGGCGGCTGAAACTGAAATAACACCATGAATCCATCGACCATGCTCGCAACTTCTGCACCAGTTGAATCCGAGGCGGAAACCGAAGCCTGTATTGCAGACTTTGGGAGGATGAATGAAACAGCGCTTCGTGCAACTGAAGTTCCATTCTTTGATTTACGAGTCAGTAGCTTTTCAAAACTTTATGTGCCACAAGATGCTCCCTTTGATCTCACCGCAGACAGAGACACATTATCGTGATCCCTACGTCCTCGACTTCATTTCCAGAGACGGCAAAAGGTTCGACTGTGACACACAACTAGATATTTACGATGTTGGAGTGTTCGGGTTCTGGGGAGGTCGTGCCTTGCATTGAATGAATGATTTGTTGACGCTACCACTATACAATCGTATTGTCGAAAGTTAGGTTGAGATCACTCTGAATACATTCAATGGGTGCCTATACTTGTGGCTGCCGTATTTCCGGCAACCTTGCACCTAAATTATCCGGGACTGCAAGGGTGTCATCCAAATCGCGAACAAACTTGCCACCAAACGCCACTGGGCCATTTGCGGCACGGAAATCAGCGATGCGCTGCTCAACCAAGGGACGGAAGTGGCGCATGAGGCCCTGGATGGGCCACGCTGCGGCGTCACCTAGGGCGCAAATTGTGCGACCCTCGATTTGTTTCCTAAAAGCAAGAAAGGCATATTAGACAGACAATCCTGTTCATGGGGTGAAATGGGCCTGACGTCAACTCGAGAAGCATGTCGATCTCGCGGGCATGGCCCCTGCCCTCGACCATGCGATCCATCATATTCATCATCCATGTGGTACCTTCACGACAAGGAGTACATTGCCCGCAGGATTCATGCTTGTAAAACTTTTCCAAGAACATGTTAGTATGGTCTTGATAGATGACGAGAAAACATACATGAGCGAAACGAGCAATAGCTGCAATCAAGTCCGTGCTCTTGTCCATAACGATGACAGCGCCAGTTCCGAGACCAGACTGTGCATCTTTAAGGGAATCGAAGTCCATCCTGGTGGGTTCTCAGTGCTACTATAGCGGAAAACATCTGAAGAACTTACAAGACTTCTTCACATATGTGTTTGGGCAGAATGGGCACCGAAGATCCTCCTGGGATGATTCCAAGTAAGTTATCCCAGCCTCCTCTGACGCCACCACAATGTTTCTCGATCAAATCCTGCAACGGAATACTCATTTCTTCTTCCACAACACAAGGGTTGTTAACATGGCCGCTAATGCAGAACAACTTTGTCCCTTGGTTTCTCTCTCTACCAAAACCGGCAAACCAGCTTGACCCACGTCTACAAATTGTGGGGGCAACGGCAACAGTCTCCACGTTCGCGACCGTGGACGGGCAACCGAACAGACCGACGTCAGCAGGGAATGGAGGCTTCAGTCGTGGTTTGCCCTGTTTCCCTTCGAGTGACTCGATCAACGCGGTCTCTTCACCACAAATGTACGCTCCGGCACCGCGGTGAAGGTAGACGTCGAACGAGTAACCGCTATTACACGCGTTCTTGCCGATAAGACCAGCGGCGTACGCTTCGTTGATAGCCTGCTGAAGGTGCGAGGCTTCCTGGTAGAACTCGCCCCGAACATAGATGTAGGCGGCTGTGGCGTTCATAGCACGACCGGCGACAAGACAGCCCTCTACAAGTTTGTGAGGATCCCCGCGAAGAATTTCTCTGTCTTTGCAGGTACCCGGTTCACCTTCGTCGGCGTTGACTACGAGGTAACGAGGTCTATTGTGCAGACAAAATAAGGATAAACGGACCATGGATGAACAGTAATTCTCACCTGGGGTCCTTTTCCCAACCAGGCTTGTTCATGAAGCTCCATTTCAGTCCACTTGGAAATCCGGCTCCACCTCGACCGCGTAGACCGGAGTCCTTGATAGTTTGAATAATCCAGGAGTCGCCTTTTAGGAGGATATCTTTCGTGCGATGCCAGTCCCCTCGAGACTGCATATAGAATAAGCTACAAGTACTTTGTGTCATGAAATTGTACGCACTTGAGCACCCTTCAGCCCATGATCATGTTTACAGTACGCATTAGTGAAAATACGATCCTGATCTTTTAGGCCACCATATCTTCTAACGGGAGGATCTGCTACTGTTGCAAAGGAACGACTGGCGGATCGAGTGCGAAGTGTGCGTGACACGGCTAGAACCTCGGTTAGAAAGGAAAGGTAACAGGGTTAGGACATACCTAAAGTCGATAATGAAGCCTTGAGCATTACTCTTGACGACGACGACGAAGCCTTGAGCATTGTGCTCATGGGGATTTTGCTCACCGTCAATGTTCTGGTGAAAGTTTGCACAGGGCGGAGTTTTCCGGGTTGACTGGACTGGTTGAGCTGGACCACTCACCAAGTAAAACTGTAACTTACTGTTCTCTCAGACATTCTTGTTATACTCAACTTTGAGATTCTCTTTAATAAAGCGATGTATTCGCATATCCTGTTCTAAATTTCAACGCCTTCTCGATAAATTGTCGGCAACTCATGGGCTACTTGGATCTTTGAAGCAATTCGACCGAGTCTTTGTGTAATAGTCGACTCGCGGAGGTGCATGGTTTGGTTAGTTTACGACGATGCACTTTCAGCGAGATGGACTGCGAAGATGGACTATTCATCAGTCCCTTACAAAGTTCTCTCATTGGACATCTGGGAATTCAGGCAATACAATCCAGAAAGCTTGAAAAATATAGGGTCGGGGTAGGTTCCTAGCATTCTTTGGCTTCTGTGTTGTAGATTGCCACGTCACTCCCTGGCAATTCTTGACTTTCGCCACATAGGCATACAATTCCATACTCAAGGCACCTGGTCTGTTCCCTCGCTTTTCTCGAAACTTCCCTTCCCAGCTCTGTCACCACCCGCCGTCCCTTGTGCTCTGCCTATGTTGCTCGGAAACATGCTAACCGATGGATCTTGCTGGATGAAGATTCCCTTCTGTATTATTTTTAGCATGCGTTACGTCGATTCAGGCCCGTGGAATCAGCGCGCAAGGCGAACAATCCATCTCTAATTCGTCAAATAAAAGGTTTGAACTATAGGCAACGATCAGAAGCCCAGAGTACGTCAGATTCGTGATAAGCTAAATAATACCGAGATTCGTTCTAACAGAAGGAATGTAGTGTCTTATCTTAATGAATGTCCTAATCCTGAAAACCGGAACAACCGAAAATTAGATGTTTCCTCCTCGTCCAGTGACCGTACACCCCACATGTGAAGTTTTACGATGATAGTGATTGTTTGATAGGCGTGTCGTTTCTTTTCGGGAGCACAGACGAGCTCCTGCACCGAATGTAAGGCTCAGGAATAGAGACAGGGGTATCAAAAATTGATGACTCGAGGGATTTGCATAGCGCTTCAAACAACTTCCTTGAGTCTTCCGCTCCAAAACCGCCGACCGTCATCGCTTTAACCAGTGTCTTAAACTTCGGGGCGACCTGTGGAATCTAAGAACAGATATTGACGATCTACCCTTTGTCCAAAACATGATATAACTCACGTAAGTCAATAACCGATCGATCTTCAAGGCGCAGTCCTGAACATCACGCCGGAACTCTGACTCTGGGGAGCGAGCGGCAGAGCTACTCGAAGTGTCGAGCTTGGTGGCGAGCGAAAGGTCAGTGAAGTAATACTTCACCGGGTAGCGGGTTCTATCGAAGTCTGCAGGCAATGAACAGGAGCTGGGCGCACTGCTCAGATCCACCATGCAGCAACATGGGTCCTGAAATGACAGTTTGGCAATGCCGAGTTCATGCATAAAGGTCAAGCCCTAATGTTTTTCCACGGTCAAGACGTGAAATAAGGGAATGAAAAAAAAAAAAGTGACACGAACCTCAAGGATCTGCCTGAAAAGGTCGACGTAGTTCGCAACAGTCTTGAACGGAGGGTCATCGTACGAACTGAGCCGCTCCACAACAACGAACACTCTGCTGTCTCGCTCGACAATGCCACGCACATAGGGAGCAGGATTCCATGGGTCATGCCGTCGTTCAAAATGGTTTAGTTCAATGAGTATACGTAGCTCCAGGGAATCACGAAGAAGGCATTTGATCATTACAGAGGCCCTGTCAGCTGGAGGTGACGGTTCAAACATGAACTAGTCCATCGTAACATTGTAAGTTTCACGATTTTGCTGAACCCTTTGAAAGGAACGTACACTTGACGCATCGGTAGTGAACGAGGGATTTTGGGCCAGAATACGATCCACTAACCCTTCATAGTTACTGTCAGAGGCCATGATGAGCCTGCCTAATCTGGTGTGATGGGCGAGACGCGAACACACATGTCATAAAAAGATGACGACACAGCGGAGGAGCTTGACACGGAACTGCATGTTGGGCTTGAAACTGTACTCCGAAATATTGAACTCTCATCGGTGCTATCCAGACGAAACATCCGCTCCAGAGGATGTCCAAATCGATAAACGTCGACGTCCTCTAGTGTGGCCTCGCTGTCTCCGCTATCGCTATCTGAATCCGACCTGGCAGAAGAGTGAGGCCCATCGCCCTCGGAGTAAACGTCCAGATTAGAGGCAATAGAATCACCAGCTGAGGATTTAGATGTTTGTTGATGTGGACGGCGGATTCGGAATGGTGTACGGGGCATTATGGGTCAAGTCAAAGGGTTAGGTTGCATATGCATGGAGGAGAGGACATCCGTGCATTTTAAATAGGGGTTGCTAAAAATAAGTCAAGACTTGGCAAATCACGTGATGCATCACCGTAAAATCTCGTTTTGAAACGGTCGAACGTTGATTGAAGGCGCAATGGATTTGCCAGCATTATCCAGTACCGACATCATTTCAGGAGATTTCGATGGTTTCAATTCACAACTACAACTAAAAGCCCTGACAGCGACACGAAGCGCACTTGCTCTTCCTGCAGATGTGGCATTTCATCGCTCGATGGACTCGAACTTCTCCAAGGATCTCGATGCTTTCTCCTCAGGAGTTCTTTCTCTGACGAATAAACTGCTGGCTCTGGTTTCTACTGCGGACCCCGCTCAATCAGCTCGAGCGAAAGGCAAAGCGAAACTTGAGAATCAGGATGATGTCGTGGATAATTTTCATTCTATTGTGGTGGATTCTATGGATCAACTATTAGAACGAACGGTAAGCACATGCGACAATAAGTTGGATATTCTTCATGACTCCAGATAGGATATATGTTTGGACCAATATCTTGGTCGTACAAAACTTCCTACGATTGCTGTAAATCCTCCATCTCAAAAGGCAAGCCAGAGTCAAGATTTTTTCCCTCATCATTTTTCAACAATACTTCCCTTAGAAAAAAGTTACTTCACGAGGACAATTGGATCCTGTTATCCAACATGCCTCACATTTGAAAAAGCCGCAGCTGTCATTTAACCGCCAGGCGCAGAACAACGACCTGCCATGGCATCCTACGCTCTCGCATAAGTATAACGCCAAAGTCCCACTAGGGTACGAATACCATGATTCTGATGTCGATACCGACATAGGAGATAGTCATTTGATGTGAGTGTCTTGTCTGCTGTGCCACAAAAGCTGACCTTTGTTGTCAGTTCATTGCATCCCTACCGCTATGAAATCACTCATATATCTTACCCAGCAACCATGTTTCAAAGCACAATACCTACATCACCGAAGGCTTTCAAGGATAATCCCCTCACCTGGGTTAACACTTCCCAGGAATTGCGTTCCATGCTCGTTAAACTTCGAGAAGCTCCTGAAATTGCTGTTGACCTGGAGCATCATAACTACCGATCCTTTGCCGGATTTGTGTGCTTGATGCAGATCAGCACGAGAGAGGAGGATTGGATAATAGACACTCTTTCTCTACGAGAAGAACTGACAGACCTAAATGAAATCTTCACGAATCCGAAAATTGTCAAAGTACAGTAATCCCTCTCATGGGTTTATTGTCATACTGATTCATTGTTCAGGTCTTTCACGGTGCTGATCATGATATTGTATGGCTGCAACAAGATTTCAACATATTTGTTGTCAACTTGTTCGACACCTACCATGCCTCCAAACTTCTAGGTAAGATCTCTAATCAGCATCGCGTTCAAATGTTCATCGTATCCATACAGATTTTCCTCGCCACGGACTAGCAAATCTTCTCGAAATGTATTGTGACTTCACCCCAGACAAACGGTATCAGCTGGCGGATTGGCGTATCCGGTACGCAACAATTAATATACAATTGGGATACACATTACTGATTGTCTTTCGTTATAAAGTCCTCTTCCTGAGGAAATGCTGCAATATGCACGTTCGGATACGCACTTTCTGTTGTACATATATGACAACCTTCGGAATGCACTTCTCGACCGGGCAACATCTCGGGCGCAATCGCGTGCTCAATCCCCATCATCATCATCAAATACGACACTCTACTCTTCATCGTCCGGAAATGCTGCACACGAGCTAATCAAGCAGGTGCTCCTTCGATCGGAAGAGACTGCCCTTCGGATATATGAGAAAGAATTCTATGACGCGGAAGGCGGGTCGGGGAGTAATGGTTGGGACACTCTCGCACGCAAGTGGAACAAAGGTGCACTAATGGCAGGGGGACTTAATGTCGGTATCGGAGCCCTTCACAGGGCGGTATACAAGGCTGTGCACAAGTGGAGAGATGCTGTCGCTCGAGAGGATGACGAAAGTATCAGGTATGCCGGAATATCTTAAATTACCTCGAAAATCTTATTTACCATTCTACAGATATGTCCTCCCAAATCACTTCCTGTTCCAATTGGCCGAACATCCACCCGCGGATATGGCTGCTCTTCTCAAAGTATTCCCCTCCGTTCCGCCTGTAATCCGAAGGAGGGCAAAAGAACTATTGGATGTAATTAGGGTCTGTCTCACGAGCCATCTGACGAACGTTTCTACACCCTCCGCTTCTGCACCTGAAGGGCCTGCGCCAATGCAGGCGGACGAAACGGAAATACTACTTCCCATACTGGAAGCAAACGTTGCTTCTCCGAGTTTGTGGACCCAGAATCAGGGTCAGCACACATTCCGTATGCGTTCCGTGGCGGTGCCTTCTGATTTCTTGTTTGCTTCTAGCCCAAGGGTCGAGTACCACGACATCCTCACTGTATGGCACTACGTTATCAACGACCCCAGTTTCATTACGAACCATCAACCCGTCCACGGCTTCATTGATAAAATCCCAAAGCTCCTTGTTCGGAAATATGATCCGAAGGAGATCAATATCCGTGAGTCCTTACCTGTCCATTCCTTCTCACCTGACCCTTTCCTTGCAAAAATGTACATGCGTGATTCGGCACATAGACGAGCCGTCCAGACAATTTGCACTTCCGGGAGTTGATTGCGCGAATCAATAGCAAGCTGATTATCATGCCGTCGATGCCGAAGGTGAAGTTCATGATTACTCACAATAGCTAAATTTTTTATTTGTTTCTTCAAGATTGCGGTTGAACAGATAGGACAAGAACCGGCAACGACGACAATCGAAGACGCGACTATGCAAGGCCCGGTGCTTGGGATGGCGGTCGAGATCCCTTTCGTGCCTGCCTCTCAACGTAAAGGCACGCAAGTCGTCGAAGATTCTATTGTCGTAGTTGGCCAAGCGAGGCAGAAGAAACGTAAAAGAATTAAACCCACGATGGACTACGGCGACCCTTCACACTCGGCCGATGATTTAAATGCAAAGACAAGACAAGAACAGGTAAATCTTACCCTCAAGGATGAAGTTCCGAGTGGCGTGGAAGAACCCTTCGATTTCTCTGTGGTTCCAAATATCCTTGATAATAATCCAGATCTGGAGGAATCTGCCATAAAGAAAAGGAAGAAGCAAAAGAAGAAGAATGGTATGTACGTCAATCAGCAGGCACAGTACTGACCAGCTTTAATTACGTAGGTGAACCATTCTATGGAGACTTTCCTGCTCCGCCAAAGGCACACAGTGAACTCAAGCGCGGAAACCAATCGTATACTTTTAAGTAGTAGACGATAAAATGACCAATTGATGGTCCGTGTTTTTCTTTTTTGGCGTGTTCTTGAGACTTGATGCCCGTCCAAAATCATCTATTTTTAACCATATTGTTGCCGGTGCCCCTTCGTATATCATATCGGAATATCGGACTCTTGACATCAGTTCGGCACAACTGTAAGTTAGTTTTCTGGATATATAGTGAGCATTTGACCTACAATCTTGAGGCACCATTGAATCGGACAATCTGCGGGCTGGGCGAACTTGCTCTCCTTCCAACTTCCTTTCTTGACCTTTTCATAACCAGGATGTTAGTGGACGCAGTGGCCATGTCTGCCACGGATGCGGGGGAGGCTGACTTCACCATTGGAAAGTCACTCGAGTCTGGGGAAGAACCCGTCGATATAGAGCATGTACCAGTCAAAAATGACCCTAGAACATGGTCCTCGTTTCGGAAGGTACGTAGCATTTGATTTTATCAATTAAAGTTCATGGATGATGGTTAGAATCTTACCTTGACCTTGGTTGCCTCTGCGGCTATGGTTGCTGGCCTGGCGGGAAACATCCAAAACCGTGCGTCAAAATTTCTGATACTACTGTCGGACCGTGTCTTGCTATACTTCAAGTTAATAAGATGTTGTAGCGGCTGTGATTCAGATGGAGAAAGATCTACCTGCTACAAGCTCGCAATTTAGTTTGAGCGTGTCCGTATTCATCGTTATCCAAGGGCTTGTGCCTTTATTCTGGGCTACGATTAGCGAAGTCAAGGGTCGAAAGGTATTCATTTTCCAGGACTCAAGTCGAGATCTTAATATTGTGACGCACAGCTGGTGTACTTGACTTCTCTCTCTCTATTTACTGCAGGGTCCATTGTCGTAGCCCTAAGCAATAGCATCGGACTGTAAGCACATAAATTCCCGTCAAGGTTCTATCTGATAAGTCCCTTCCGACAGAGTAATAGGTTTCCGAGCACTTCAGGCTGCAGGGCAAGTTGAACCATGCAAGATAATTTTACATCTAACGAACTGGTAAAGGTCAAGTGCTGTCATCACGATTGGCGCTGCCACTCTGGCTGACATTTTTGAGCCCGCGGAGAGGGGGACAAAGGTAATATCTTCCTTTTCATATTATCATCAGCCATTTCACTCCAATGACAGATGGGAATCTATTACGTTGCTCCAACACTTGGTCCGGTAAGTTGAACATAGTAGTTCGATCCCGCGTTGACGTCTCTCCATAGGCGTTAGGCCCTGTATTTGGGGGCGCGTTGACGACAGGGTTCAATTGGCGGGCTATTTTCTGGTTCCTTGCAATCGTTTCCGGGGTTGCTTGTCTATCCTTTGTCCTATTCTTCAACGATACATTCCGTCAGGAACGCAGCTTGACATACCAAAATGTACTAAATCAACGGCTGAAGGAAACACGAAATCAATCCATGCTGGGACCGCATGATGTTGAAGCTCTGAAACACTCGCCCGAAACATGTGTAAAAGATGCTTGTTCCGAAAAAGAAAGTTCTACTGCGAACGATGTCGTCCAAGCAACGGTTCCTATAATAAAGGTCTCCTTGAGAGAAATCAATCCTTTCAAGCCTCTCTTGCTGGTTTTGCGTCGATGGAATAATGTGGTCATCTTATTTGCCTCCGGTAAGCAAGGTACGCAGGTCAGTGAAACGTAATGTAAATTTCACCAGGTCTTTTATTTGCATTTGGGTATATAATCACATACACAACGGCGAGGACACTGGGGTCAAAGTATAACTACAGTTCCCTCAAAATAGGACTAGTAATGCTATCGTTTGGTATTGGTCGGTAAAGTTCTCATTTGAGGTGTCTATATTCTCACTTGTGTTCTTCAGGAAGTCTGGTAGGTAGCATCCTCGGAGGTCGTTTCTCTGACCACGAGCTTGCCCGACGTACCTCTGCCAACGGTGGAAAATCTTATCCAGAGGTGAAGTATTCCAAAACTATACAGCAAGGCTTTCTGCTTACCACTTTTTTCAAGCTGCGTTTGAAGAGCAACGTATATACTATTTTTCTGTTTCCTCTCTTCGTCCTTGGTTTTGGATGGGTCTGTGCAAAGCACATCCACGTCTCTGCAATTTGTGTCATGCTATTCTTTTCTGGCTTTCTTTCGATGTGCGTCCGTTAACAACCGCACGACTCTACTAAAAGCCTAACCCAGGATTGTCATAGATGGACTTATGCCAGTACACTCGCTTACATTGTTGATGCAAACGCAGGTCGTTCCTCTACTGCTGTTGCTACCAACAGTGCTTTCCGTGGCGTATTCGCCTTCATTTCCATAGAGACCGCAGTTCCATTACAGGTATGTTCAACCGCCCCCAAGATATAGAACTCCTTTAATATCTTTTCAGGACAATCTTGGAGATGGTAGGAAATTAGGTGAACCTAAAACATGACGTTCATCATTTTTGTCTTGCAGGTTGGACGTATACTATTTGGGCAGGCTTGATGCTGCTCAGTGGCCTTCTTATCATCCTTGACGCTTGGAAAGGAGATGCGTGGCGCGGGAAGGCTGAAGCTCGAGAGATGCTAGAGCGGGAAAATTAGGCCCGTCACTCACGGCAATGAGAAACAAGGTAGCGAACGGTTCCAAGGTTCATCTTCCCTTTTGAATCAGCGTCTTTCGAGTCCTGCTCTGATGTTTGCATTTCTTATCGAACGATATAATCCTAATGGTAAACTGATTAGAAAAGCTCTCACGTATTCTAATAGATGCAATTTTACCCAGCTTCTACTATCAACTTTTCACGTCCAAACTTAACATTGCTAACAAGTCGAGCACACGTCTGAAAATAGCTCCTAGGTAGAAGTAAGAAGTCTCTGTTAGTCCCATGCATGAGAACGAAGGTCAAGTTCCGGCAGGCGGCCGCGTAAAACATTGTCTAAACTTGCATGGAATCCTAAGGCGGTGATGTAGGTTTTGACAGCCGCGATGGAGCACTCAGGAGGGTTCAGCCGACCGCCGAGTCTTAACAATGATGGAATTTTGGCTGTTGCAGGGAGTGGGATGTAACGAATCCGGAAAGGGGGGGTAATGGTGTGACCAGGAACAATTGATTGCGTCTTCCAAATGTATGGTTCTCTCCAAGTAAGCTTAGCGTGTCGGAGGCACTCGCCTAATTCCTACGTTCAAGGATACACAGGTGCATGAAATCTTCGTCCCTAACCTGAAATAAGGTCAAGACCAATTGGCCCTTTTGCAGAAGTTGGGACGACATATGACTGAGCTTGCAAAACAAAAATGTCTACAGGTTCGAAGTTAGAAACATCCCAGAATTGACCTGCCAGCGCCTCAGCATACCAGCTGAATTATACCCACTAGACCCTGGTCTAGAATGACTTTGCATTTCCACCAATGCCTATCATATGTCAGCTGGCAAGTTCACAAAAGAACAGGAGGGAAAAACATTTACCTTTGAGAGACAACTATTTGCATATCTGCGCGATCTTTCAGAACAGAAGCCAACTTGTAGTAGTTGTTGATGATAACCGGGAATGTTTGGGACAATAGACACACCATTGACAGGCTTACACGCAAGCATGATCAGCATTTTTCCAAAGTGTACAGAAAAGAAGAGCCTACTATACGAATCGGCGATATAACTATTCGCGTGGAGAGGGTTCCCTGCAAAAATGGTCCATTTGGTCTACCTTAGGCGTGGATTCAATTTGGATCCCGCGGATACGACTGGAGTTACAGAACTATGGAACATACAAGCTGTCTACACAATGTCACCAATGGTTCAATGAGGCTAGTATACGATATTTAACCGACCTACTTTAGTCCTAGTTGTGCAGCTTTAATTGCTGCCACGTATCCTCCCGGACCTTGCAAAATGAGATTACAGTTATAAGAAGATTATTTTAATGCAGTAACGACGGACATACCTCCTATAACGACCACGCCGTACGGCTCAGCCGCGGTTGCCAGTCCACGTTTTGGAATGAGCTCCCCAGCTACTGCCCTGTAGAGCTGCCTGGCTAAGTTTTCTGCCAGCAGTCTGTGAAATCAAATGTCAGATTCAGAAAGGAATAAAGCAGAATAAAAATAACATTCTGTAATATTCTATGCAATTTGAGCATCGTGACTTGATCGACGACGTTTCAAAGAAACTCGGTAACAGAATATACATCGCAGACTTGCCAATGCGACTGGAACAAGAACCTGATCGGGTTGGCGGTGCGTATTGCATGTATACGTGGCTTGCTGATGAACTCCGAGAGTTTTATAGTGGTCAACCGGTCATTGTTGGAAGAGAAAATGGCGCACAAGAATAGCGCACAAGGAGAGCAGACCCCTATTTATTTATTTGGTCATGTTAACGAGTAACAATATTTACCATCCGAGTCAAAGCTCCTCTTTCTTGCCTCTTTCCATCATTTCCTCCTGTTTTCTTCAATTCTCCTCGCCCGCGTAACAAACGCTCGCTTCTGTCCTCGCCTTGAATTTTCACCATGTCTGTAATTGTTCCTTCTCCAGTAACACCAAAACGTTCTTCTACCTGTTACGTCAAAGCTGCAACAACGCCCGCAAGGCTCGCGGACCTAATAAACCAAGGGAAGGCGGATTGTCATCAGTGGATCAAATGTCTGCCACCCGACTTAGACGGTATTGAAAATTTTGGCGCATATACCGCCGAGGTTATCGACGACACGCCAGGTGCGAACGACCTCCCGGACTCAGGTGAGTACTCCTGCTGTGTGTCCTCGCACCTCTGTTAATTGTCGTTGTAGATGAGGCACTGATCCAATTTCTGTCCCAAATATATACGTCTGAAATCATTAGTTATGTTGCCAATCAACTTGCACGGACGCGAAGCGGTGTTCAGTTTGCCTTGCCTCCTTCTTATATTCAACACTACCCTTGCAAACAAATTGCTCACGACATTCTGAGACTGATTCTCAACCGTATTTATATGGTTGATGAATGGAAAGCATTGGGTATCTTCACGGATGAGGTCAGCGACTCTGCTGGTAGAGATGGAGCGGTACAGCCTCGCAGGAACCCGGACCTCTCCTGTGGTGATGCAGAAGCAACGAAGCGGATTCTGGTTTCTCCTGGGAATTCTTTGCTCAAGTCTACCCGCCGCCGATCTTTGGGAGACCCACCTGATGAAAGGAGGTATTCTGACATAATCATCTGCAAGTGTCAAAGGTTCCAACGCGGTTCTTTTGAAGTTACGACAATTGCACTACCGATGTGGTCATCGCCACCTCGAATGATGGCTTCCAGGAGGCGGCATATTCGTGACATGCGGTCGATGGCCTTTGCTGATAGCTCCCCGTGTCGCCCATATACAGTGACTCCTTGGGATGGGACCACAAGACAAACACATTGCTACCTTTTCCATGGCACTCGAAGCCATCATCTCATTCATTTCCAGAATGATGGGATCAAAATTGAATTCAAGGCTAATGAATTGGCCACTGTGCCAGTATTTTACGCCATGAACTTTGTTCAAGCCGCCTATGAGCACCCACTCCTTGCACATCACCGTGTGATGGGAGATGTGGATCTGCATGTTTCGGTTCTTGTATTCGATTTTGATTCCGATGTTCTTTTGGGGTTGAAACCAGCACCTGGAGAGGACTCATCATTTACATCTTGTTCCATCATCCCCTGTAATGATGATGAAAAGGACCGATTCAATTCAGTATGTTCTTACTCTGTCAATCTCTTCCCAAAGGTCTTGAAGTTCTATAGTTCTGTAACTACAATCGTATCTGTGGGCACCAAATTGAATCCATGCCCAAGGCAGACCAAATGGACCGTTTTCACAGGGAACCCTCTTCGCATGAAATTATCATAGCACCAATTTGTATAGTAAGCCCTTCTTTTCTGTACACTTTGGAAAATGCTGATCATGCTTGTGTGTCAGCCTGTCAATGGTGTGTCTCGAGGTATTGTGCCAAACATCCCTGGTCATCACCAACAACTACTACAAGTTGGCTTCTGTTCTGAAAGATCGCGCAGATATGCAAATAGTTGTCTCTCGAAGGTAAATGTTCTTTTCCTTCAGTTCTTTTGTGAACTTGCCAGCTGACATATGATAGGCATTTGTGGAAAAGCGAGGTGATTCTGGGTGGGGGGTCTAGTGTGTGAGGATATTAGGTGAATTCCGATAGGATATTTGTAACTTCAAACCTGCAGACATTTTCGTTCTGTAAGCTCAATTATAGTTTTTCCAATGCCGCCTCCGACACGCTAGGCATACTAGGAGACAACCATACATTTTGGGAGATATAATCAAATGTTCCTGGTTACAATTCTTTTCCATTCAGTCAAGGCAAAGAGGCATACAATTCGATACTTATGGTTCTGGTCAGTTCTTTGGCTTTTCTCAAAACTTCCTATCATCGCCCGCTGTCCCTTGTGCGTTTCCTGTTACTCGGAAATTTGTCAACCAACGGTTCTCGTTTTAGCTTGCTGGTAAGGAGTACCGGTCCGTGGAATCAGCACGCAGGGCGAACGATCCGTCCCTACCACGTCAAATAAGAGGTTGTTTGAACTATAGGCAACGATTTGATAAGCTAAAAAGTGCCCAGTCGCTGTAATAGTAGCGTCTTATTATTCTAATCCTCAGGCTGAAAATAGGAACAGCCGAAATTTAGATGTTTCCTCCTCGCCCAGTGACCGTACGCCTCAGATGTGAGGTTTTACGATGATAGTAATTGTTTGATTGGCGTGTCAGTTCTTTTCGGGAGTGCAGACAGGCTCCTGCACCAAATGTAGGGCTTGGGAATAGAGACAGGAGTATCAAAAATCGACGACTCGAGGCATTTGCATGGGGCTTCAAACAATTTTCGCCGTGAGTCTTCTGCTCTAAAACCACCGATCGTCATCGCTTTGACCAGTGTCGGCACGACCTGTGGAACCTAAAAACGAGTCAGGTATTGTCGATCTACCCTTGGCCTGGCAGAGCATGAATAAATTCCAATTTCTTTATCATTTATAACTCACGTAACATTACCTGTAAACTTCGATAGACCTCTAGTATTACTACTTCACCGACCTTTCGCTCGCCACCAAACTCGACACTTCGAGTAGCTCTGCCGTTCGCTCCTCAGAGTCAGAGTTCCGGCGTGAAGCCGCGTGAAGCTCGCGGCTCAGGACTGCGCAATGAAAATTATGAGTCCTCGTACCTCGGACTCGTTCTTTTAACCTCAGGCTAAACATCCAGGAATCCAAAGTGAAAATTAAGTGAGGAGGGGGGGTCCAAGGGTTGTGAAAAAAAATACAAATTTATAAGTCTGGCTACGGGAGACTGGATGCGCATCGGTAGAATGGATTCATGGTATCTAGATATGTGGCATTTACTAGCAAGAATGATGTTGCAATCGACTATGAACTCGACATTCTCGACCCAATTCCCTAGAACACAAAAATAACACGCTATCGTCATCTTCGTCGCCACAGGTCATCGATAGCTTACGCATTGTTGCATGAAATAACGACATCTATTGCTATGTAGCAGCTATACTTCTTGTACCCTTGAATTACAACAAACTATTTGACTTCAATGAAATTTGCTGGGAATCTCAAACATGTAAGTATTCCACAAAGATGCTGGAATGCCCAAACGGAAGAAGCGATGCAAATATCAAATTCTAAATGACGTGGATTACATGTGTATAGGTTTCGAGTACGCAGCCATGGCTGCCTCCTTGAATGCTTCGCTCAATGTGG
>QLOJ01001197.1:0-20163 GCA_003313625.1 Tricholoma saponaceum
TCAAAGGCCACCCCCACATCCCTATCAGGAAAACGATCATCACCCTAGAGTTCTTTGGGGACTCTTTCTCATTCTTACTGGCATATCGCTTCCACAGACTATTCTTAAGGAACGAAGGTCTCAGAGGAATTAATCGGGACGTCGTCTGGTCCGGAGATATGGTGGTTTGCAGGCTGGGGGTGAATCGCAGCTATGTTAATTTAAGTGCGGGGCACGAAAGAATGGCAGCACTACGGGCAGTTTCACGGTGAGTACGAACGTGGTCAGAGTTCTCCAGAGGGCTTACAGTGCAATGTGCCTCCAGGTTCCTGAAAGAGATCGCACCCGACCTAGAGACAGCCGAAGAACACAGGATAGAACCTCAATTCCCGGCGGAGGTACACATAGATTGAGGAAACCTCAGTGGGATTCGGACACTAACTACTCCGTCCTGATAACACACAATGCCGATCTCTCTCTACAACGATCGTTTAACATTTCCCATGTAGCGTAGTTATGTTTTTTTTTATGTCCTTCATCGAAAGCTATGCCATATGCATTATGCCGTGTTGGTAGCATGAAAAGACATGGGCAAAAGCTTCAGCTGGTAAACACCAAGGCTGGACAGCATTTGACAAGTGGGCATAAATAAAAGTAGAATTATTCTGCGACGGAGGGAAGCATGTGGTAGCAGCATCGGTAGGACGCGTGTTGGTGGCAGCATCGGTAGGATGCGCGTTGGTGGCAGCATCGGTAGGACGCACGTTGGTGGCAGCATCGGAAGGACGTGCATTGGTAGGCACAGGTAGTAACTCCATGACGACAGAGCTACCTACTTCCAAACAATACATAGAGACCGAAGGCAGAGCATAGAGATTGGCAGCATCGAAAGACGCGCAAGTGGTGTTCCAAATCTAGGCAAGGTCCGGGGCAAGTGACAGAAGAAGAATCCTAAACAAGAGATCAAAGAGAACGCGATACTGCGACTAAGCCTGTAGGAACAAGGCTTTCGCTTGCTAGTTTGGTGAGATACGATATCAATTGATAGGTGTGGAATGCATACCTTCACGCAATCCAGGATGGCAGAAAAGATAACATATCCAGAAGATAACCTTCATCCAGAAAAACCTGCGGAGAGTTCTCTCCTACGGTTTTACTCAACTAGGGTAGGCTTGACTTGAGACGGTAATACGGTAACGACTTGAATTGGGGTTGAGTCAATGTTGAACGTTGAACGTTTACTTGTTTATTGCTGTTAGGCAAGTTACGTAATGTTGTGACTGGTACACGTCACTCAGTCTTCAACGTTCGACATCTTGAAGTTTTCACCCCGCGAACCGCAGGAGAAACTTCTCCGCAGGTTATTCAGGATGGCTTCAATTGTTCGCATGTATCCTTCTCGATGTCTACTATTGTTCGAGTGAAGATCGTAAGTCCAAGTTCCTTTCCACTGGTATCGACAGCTAATGAACCTACTGTTCTCTAGCGACCCTCTATATGCCTCGCAGGGTGTCTCATACCAAGTGAATGAGGCTCTATTTTACTTGCGCGTCTCAGGATGCTGCCAGATTCCAGTCTTGCAAGGCTCAACTTCCCTTGCCTACTACCTCGCAGGGTGTCTCATGCTGAATGATTGGGGGCTCGATTTCACTTTGCGCGTCTCAGGATGCTGCCAAATTCCCTTTGCTAGTCTTCCGCATGCTCTTTCAAGTAACAGTGATGCCCTCTATATACTTTGCACGGCGTTTCATGCTGAATGATTGGGGGCTCGATTTCACCTGCGCATCTCAGGATGCTGCCAAATTCCCTTTCGCTAGTCCTGCGCAAGCTCTTTCAAGGTTCAACAGTGATGCCTTCTAATATACCTTGCACGGTGTTTCATGCTGAATGATTGGGGCTCGATTTCACTTGCGCGTCTCAGGATGCTGCTGAACTCCAGGTTTTGAGGGAGACGTTATGGAAATCACAATCATAGGAACATTTTCGCCATCGCTCTTCCATCACTTTAACCTGTTTTTGTTTTGTGCCTTGACCAATCTCCGCGCTCTCAACGTTCTGTGGCATCTATTCGACGACGTTAGGAGCTTTCTCAATCACCCCTTCTCATCCATTACTCGACACATCCCATCGTGCTTTTTTCCGATGTCAGCTACTGAGGATGTTCTCCGGCGGGTACAGGAGGTCGACTTTGGCACTCAACTGTCAGCAGCGAACATGGAAACATGTTATGACATGAGCTTGTCTTTCGAGTTCTGTCTTTTTTTCGCACTTCACTTGGGTTGCAATACCTCCACCCGCCGGACATTCCAACTACTACTGCGAAGTTTTTCAAGATCCTGACCACTGCTTATGCATATGCTTTTGGTCTTACATGGTGATTGAGTGACGTCTTCACTTCTCCTCCCGTTCTCTCAGGTAGACGCGGAGACCGCCTCGTTCGCTGTTCCTCTGGAGGGGAAAATGTTCTGTCCCTCGATAATTTTCACCTATTATCAATCCTCATTTGTCATTCTATTCCATTAGGCCAATGATGTTCATCGATTGAGTCACGTCATGGAGTCGCAGGATGTTCATACCTACCAAGGTCGGAAAAAGAATATACCTTAGACATGTTTCGTCCTGCTACTCTCGCCAAGTCGCAGACCCTGGATTTTTGTCATTTTCTTATTTCATAGGTCCATAGGTCCTCCCTGATCTTTCCTCTGTATCGCCAAAATCAATGATGTCATCGATTAGACGTGACGAATCAGTGACGTCATCGATTTAGACGCGTGACATCATCGATTTGGACGCAACCATAAGGTTACAAAATGCAGTTCGACTTATGGGAACTCTCGGCGGACAATCAGACTGTGTCAACTTTAAGCATTGATATGGCAATAAGTCATAGTAAGTGCTACATATTCGCAGATGATTTCGAATTTTTGCTGACAACGCTGTATGATTAGCTGCCCACTCAAAAGTGAACGTAGACCCATCTGCCTTGGATATATATTGCTATGCGTGTTGGTGATCTCGCGGATCTCCCGCTACCCCTTGTGCAGCAGCTCTTTTATTCTGGCCCGACCGATGACACTATACTACCTGTCGTTCGCCATATATGTGGCACATCCTCCACACCAGATATTCGTGCTCTCTGTTATGAGGACTATGCCTGCCTTTGACGTCGTACAGCGATCGGCGCAGCAGATATTTTTGCTTGCGTCTGATTCCGGCACCCTATCGAGTAGTTTGCCTTCAAGCCCAAAGCTAAGGGAACATCACACCTGTGATATCGTAGTTATCAGCCGTTAGATTGAAGTGTAGGAGTGACATCGACTCTGGGAGGAACTTAGCTAGGACAATGGCGCCTCCTTATGTCATTGAGGTTGAGGAAGTAAGAGCCGGTGGTATTCAAGGTGAATGCGGTGCGGAGGGATTGAGTCACGTCTATGTAAAAGAGGGGCATGCAGGAAGGTGAATTTGGCCTCACGCCTTCGAGACTAGGTACGGAGCAGGGGTTTGTGCTGAGGTCGAGTGTCTCCAAGTATGGGCTGTATTTCTCCGGCGGGGTCGCTATACGCTTGGCCATATTCTTGCCACACAACCGAAATTGATTTGTCCTCGATGGTGACTTAATGTAAGAATGGCAGCAGTTGCAGGTTGATTTGTATTTGCGGCTCCCCATCACCACTTCAGGCAAGTATGATATCTTGAAGTTTGTATTCATCTTGATTACCTCATTACAGTGTGTTCCTGCAAACATTTTCATCGTTTGTCGCGTTACACGAAGGCTGCTTATCTGTCTTGTTTGTCTAGATGGTGATTTTCCTGTTTTGTCCGCCGTCATTTTCATATAAACGTTGAGCACATTCTACAACCGTCTTCAGTAAAATCAATTTCAATGGAATCTACACAATTTTCGAAGGTAGAGCGCTTTGTCGCTTCGTTCACAGCGTACTCCACTTTGAGTGTGGCTTCAGATGAAGAATTCACGACTATTCTCACTCAAATGCAAGCAGAATGGAACTTTGAGGGAACATTGGTGTGTACCTCTCTTGATTTTCAATCCTGAAACAGCTGATGGATTATTACATCCAGATGGTTGGCATTGCAAGGTGGGCCGCTCTGTTGCAACTAGCCTGTCCCGACGCAACTCACGGGCATCCAGCGTTGGTACGGCGGTACTTCAGATTTCGGAGGGTTCAACATACGATCCCGATAATCAAGCCCTTCGAGCAATTACATTCAGTACCTACATGTGCAATCTAGGATTAGCTTGCAACATTTGGTTCTGGCTACGATATAAAGGCATTAGGGGAGCTGATTTTAAAGTATGTCAAATCCCTATGTCTGGGTATCTATCTATCTCACTGATTTTGGTAGATACGCGCTCGTGACTTGTATGATGGATATTTCTTCTTTTCGCTCGCCGCACGCATTCCTTCCCTGTGCTTATACGCCTCCCTCTTATCGTGGCTAGGATTTCATGGACCGATTGCGTTCGGGGTGTGGCCAGTACTGGTGGGACTTGGGAGCTGTGTGGTTGGATTATTGATGACTGCCCAGTTTTGGGTGTACGGCTTTCATAGGTTTGCGGTGAGCATAGCGTATCGTGTACATGATGTGCAGCAAAAGCTGCGGCGAGGTTGAACTTTTGAAGAGACTTAATTATTCCAGAAATTATCATTTGTTTCACTTTCAATTTGCTTTCAATATATGTCCTGCAACAAATCCATTGAGGGTTTCAGTGCACACTGTAGCAGCGCTTGCCCCCCTTCCGCCTTGCATTCATTCAGTTGCAAGTCCACCCGCCTTCGTGTTTGATTCCTCCTCGATCAGGTCTCGATCGTCCTGAAGATCTTTCTCTAGGTCGTCGATCCTACTGTCAGACGCATTCCTCAAGCTCTTTGATCTGTGAATTGGCATTCGGAGGTCGCCCATGATCTTTGCGACCTCAGCCTCTACCAGCCGGTCTTTCCATCGCTCATTACTCTTTGCCCTCTCTTCCGTCTTCTCATCCAGTGCGTTCTCAATCTCATCTTTCTCTCCTATGAATTTTGCCACCACCTCCTTAAGTGTATCCCCTTTCCTCCATCCACGCTTCCCCTCCAACGTCTTCCTCCACATCCCCCAAAGCTGTCCCACCAACATTAGCCCTTCTCCCGCTGCCACCAGCGGAAGTCGAAGCAAGAACAATTGGCCCCGCCTCTTTCTCCTCTTCAAGCCTCCTCAATCCACATGAGTCCCTCATTCTCCTCCTGCAGCCTCCGATTCAGCCCATTCTGATAATCGTTCGCACTAAACCGTATGACCCTGGCGACGGGAGGATGGTTTGTGCCAAGGGGTGCGATGCACGTGGACCGCGGCCTACTCTTGCCCGGGGTTGTGAGGCAACCGCTGCCAAGGCTGGATGTTGAATTGGGCAGGGGGTCGGGGGAAGGCTGGTGTTGGAGTAAAGGTTGGTGACGGTGCTGGGGAGGAGAATGCAGAGGAAAGAACGAGGAGGGTTGTGCAGCTTGACCGTCACATCGTTTTGGGTAGAGTGTTGGCTGACGGAATTCACTTCGATCTTGAGATTCAGCTTGTTCGTCTGCAGATTGGCAGTCTAGAATTAAATAACTGGATCGAATCACTTACCATGGTATACTTCTACTTCATCAGTTCAAACAACCTATTAATTAACGCAGTAGAGATGGAATGTTCTCCCTGAGAGCCGATTCCACGGACCTGGATCTGTGTGACGCATGTTGAATCGGGCACGGGTGAAAGCCTGTAGTGATATATCCATGCGGTGGAGGAGATGAGAATGCAGAGGAAAGACCCGGAGAGGGTCGTCACAATAGGTATATGATGTCCACTACAAATTGAATTAGTATGTGTAATATCCTTAATTTTTTTTCTGATCAGATTGACCTAGAGACGAGCATTGATAGACAACAAAAGGTGCGCGAAGAGGTACTGTGCTGAATGCTGAACGGGCCCTGCTCTATGTGCTGGTGCTATGCTGACAAGTCGCTGGCCTGCCGCTGGCGGGGGCAGCGTCAGCCAGCGCGCCACTGCTTATGTAAGCAGACAGGGGTTTCTTTTTCACCAGGAGAAAATCCGGCAAACACGAGGGGAAAATAACACATTTCCATGCACGATTCACCAGGCCAATATTAGGAAGACATAACTTATAATCACCAGAGATTACTGATTTGCTCTCACAGGGAATATTACATTTTTTTTCTTGGCAAATATCACAAGGAAATCATGAGAATATAAATTCTTTTCACTTTGGATTCCCATTTATTTCCCTCCATAAATATGATATATTTTCCCTTGGGCAGACTGCAGAGAATGTCAAGTGAATATAACTTGTTTTCACCTGTTTTTCCCTACTTGTTTGCTACATGAAAAAGTGTAATTTTCTCCACTTTTTCTCTGTATTTTCACTCAGGAAAAACTTTGCCCTGCCTGTTGTGTTATATACCCAAAAATGTGCACAAACCATGTAGTCACATGTGTGTAAATACATGATGCCACTTTTAATTATTGTTCCCACACATGTGACTACATGGTCTGTGCGCATTTTTTGGTATATAAAGGCTCCCACATCCCATCAACTTTCCTTGGGCTTGCCTCCCATCTTTCCACATTCAACTTTTGAGTGTTTTCTTATTAGTATACCATTATTAGTAACCCAAATTCAGTAGTATACCCTTGGTTGTCTACAAAATTCATTAGTATAGCTTTAATAGTCTATGAAATTCATTAGCATAGCTTTAATAGTCTACGAAATTCATTAGTATAACTTTAATAGTCTATGAAATTCATTAGTATAGCTCTAGTAGTGTACGAAGATTCAAGGTGGTATATACTACATACATAGACTGGTTTCAACTGACTACAACCAGTTTTCATCGGTTTTTAAGTTAAGGTCAAATCTATAGAACTGCAACTGACCTTCAGTGAAATTCAAGGCAACTGCAACTGAAAAAGAACTGGACTGTAGTTCAGTTCAGTTCAGTTGCAGTTTTTTTCCGGTTGTGTGAACTGGACTTTCAAACACTAGAAATAACAGCTCAAGCACTTGGTGATCTGGTAGGCATACTGTTTGAACTATTTGTTGATGATGGAGGAATGGCTGGAGATGACTTTACAGAAACCCTCACTAACATTAGAACACTGCTCACAAGGGTCAGGGAGAAAGGGCTTTCCTTATCTGCCACAAAGTCAAAGTTCTTCATGACCGAAGCTGTCTTTGCAGAAGCAAGGGTAGGACCAACAGGAATATGACCAGATCTTACAAAACTAACTGCCATAGCTGACTGGAAAAGACCTACTGACCTACAAAATTTAACCGCATTCACAGGATCAACTGGTTACTTTAGATCACTAGTAAAAGGTTATGCAGCAATTGCCCAACCACTCACTGACCTGAGAAGGAGTGTAGAGATACCAACAGGAAAAGGTAAAGCAGCCTATAGACGAGCCATGAAAGAACACTCCCTAGAAGGCCTGTGGACACCAGAACATGAAAAAGCATTCCTACAACTGAAGGTTGCACTCACAAATGAACCAGTCTTGAAAGGACCAAAGTTTGATGACACACCATTTGTAGTCACTACTGATGGATGCAAGTATGGTTTTGCAGGAATGCTATCCCAACGACATACCTCAGTTTTACCCAATGGCAAGGAGGTCACAAATACCCACCCAGTAGCCTTCAGCAGCAAGCGAACATCTGTAACAGAAGAGAAGTACAAACCATATTTACTAGAATTTGCTGCACTGAAATATTCCTTAGATCAATTCTCAGACCTTATATGGGGTTACCCAGTTGAGTTAGAGACAGACTGTCAGGCACTCCGGGACCACCTGATGAATGACAAACTGAATGCAACTCATGCCCGCTGGAGGGATGGTGTACTGGCACACCAGATTACAGATGTGCAACATCGACCAGGTCGCCTGAACCCAGTTGCCGATGGTATCAGCAGGAAATTTGTTAACCTACCAACAGAAAAAGACGATGGCCATGACTGGACAGTAAGTGAAGACTGGGAAGTACGGACTGGCCTACAGAATGATAACTCCAGATTGAAGTACCACAGACATATACTGACATCAGAAGGCATTTTGCCAATGAGAAAATTTTCCTTACTGCTATTAATGCTCTAGCTGAATTAGATCATGGAAAAAGCATAAGAGAGCGGAAGAAGGCCAAACACCAAGCAAAAGGGTACATGATACAGGATGGGAAACTATGGAAGATAGCAGATGCAAAGTCCACATGAGCAAGACCACGAGTAGAATGCATCACACAGGCAGAAGCAGTTACACTAGCATGGGAGGAGCATCGTAACAATGGACACTTCCACAGGGACAATGTGAAGATAGCACTGATGGATAGAATCTCAAGCCCACATCTTGACCACTCAATCACCAAGGCCATCCTGGATTGCGGTAAGTGTAAAAGACATGGCACAAAACACTTACACTCCCTGCTAGAACCCATAACACGACAACATCCATTTGAGCTTCTGGTCGGTGATACATTATCAATGCCGAAAGGCAAAGGGGGCTTCATAAAAATCTCAATGTATGTGGACACAGACTCACAGCACTTATGGACAGATAAACTGAAGACAGCCACATTGGGCAATACAACCTGCAAGTCACTTAACAATATCTGCACCACATTTACCAATCTGGAAGCACTAATGATTGACGGAGGTTCTGAGTTTGACAACAATGCACTCCATGACATGTGTGCAGCACGCAACATTGAACTCCGAGTAGTACCTGGATATTCACCCTGGATCAATGGTCTGGTAGAAGGGATGAATGCAAAGTTACTGGGAATATTGAAAAGGTTATGTACCCCAGACTTGGGGGAAGACGAGTATGATGCAATGGACCTTCCAGCTTCTTGGCCAGACTATCTGGAAGAGGCAGTAGAAGCACTCAATAACCGGCTCCTTCCTAATCTCAAGTTCTCTCCTAATGAGCTTCTACTAGGACTTGTAATCAACACAAGGCATACAACACCAGACAACATGGAGGAAGAGGTGTCAGCAGCAGAGGTGGACATTCAAATGGCATATGTTGAACAGCAACGCATGGATGGGTATGAACACATTTTATCTCATGCCCAAAAATGGAAGCTGGCATTTGACAGGAAACTCCTATCCCGGGCACCAAAGGAGGTTATTTTCAAAGCAGGACAGCTGGTACAAGTCTATCGTAGTGACCTGGACTTCACATTCAAGGTAGAAAAGAAGATGGAACCAAAGTGGTCAGCACCACAACGGGTAACTAGCCGCAACCGCAATTCTTACAAACTGGAGACACTTGAAGGATTTTCATCATGGCGACTTCGAAGATTTATTCCACACAATGGCACTGCCTTACATGAGGCCCAGGAGACTATTGAAATGCTACAGGGCAAACAAGAGGCCAAAGAAGACAAGGTAATGAATGCAGAAGAAGGAACAATGATTGAAGATGATGGAAGTGAGGAGTGGGAGGATATAGAGGACAGGGCAGATGAAGAATCAATGCCATCAAACCCCTGAGTCAAGACTGCAACCAGCCCTGACAGTTGACTGACATCGGTTATTTTCAAGGTCCGACTCTGTATATATAGAAGCCTCATTTCACTTCACCCACTCTATTTTCACCCCACATCCACGATCACATAGATATGTCTGGTGTGTGGCTTATTGGATACATGGCGCTCTTTATTATTTTAGTGGCTCTGAGCCCCTTTGTCCTCATCACACAGTGACCTCGACAAGCCCATGATATTGAACAAGGCATGTTCCCCAGCTTTGTCAATCCAGAACTCATTTGGCAACAGCTTTCTATTCCAACACAACCTAATATTGACTTCCCACCAGCTGCCCACTTGAGGCTTTGACAAAGACCTCTTCCAAAGATAGATGAGACCCTGGAGCAATACCTGTGGCCCTAAACAACATTTCTGTGTTGGGCCTCTAGGGGGAGTGATTGTCATGGACATGCCTCCTGAGGTGCATGGGTTGAGGTGAGGGTAAGGCATTGGTGCCTTGTACATATTTTTTTCTTTTTTGACATAGAAGCTGAGATTGCAACGAGGGCATTGCTACTGTGAGGGGGGGCACATGTAGCCGTGGCGGCAGCCCCCACAGCAGAGTCCATAGCAGAGCCCACAGCCAGAGTCCAGCATTTCCCTTAACGGTCACGTGACCTTGTTGATAGACATGTGCATGTTGTAGATAGCTAATCATCTTTGCTTGTCTGGAACCCTGCCACGTTCTAGTAGTAGAACATGCCCCGCTGAGCCCTCGTGCCCTGGTAGTAGAACTAGTGCTTCAAAGTCCGGTCCAGTCCCGGTTTTTTACCTTTTTGGGATTGGACCACAACCGGACTGGTCCTCCATAAAAGGAAATAGTCAAAAGACCGGACCAAAACCGAAATAAACCGCAAAAAACCGGTCTAAACTAATTTGAACTGGTTCACACAAAGACCACAGTCCGGACTGGTCAAAACCAGTACAGACCAGTAAAAACCGGTCCTGTAGAACCAGTTTTTTTCCAGTCTTTGAATCTTTATACATCTAGGGGTATGGGTACCTGAGGGTACAGTGGGTACAGTATACCCATAAGGGTATGGCACAAGGGTATGGCTATATACGTGAAATAGATATACTAATTACTACTCGAACAAGATCCTATCCCAATTTTCGGCAAGCTCCTCCTCCTCTCCATCAACCTCAGGTAGTATTTAAAGGTCTGGTTCATCGAACCGGAAAAAGACTGCAACTGAAGTGGACTGAACTGCTCCGAACCGAACCGATAAAGACCGGTTCTGGTCGGTTAAAATTGCCACTATGTACTCCTCGTAAATGCGCATCTTTTGACCATATTTTCAAGAGAAACGGTCTAGAATTGCATGTGCTATGGCCAAAATGATATGTTACTGCAAAATCTAACTTGCACGAAATCTTGTAGTTTTGTTTTTTGAGATGTAGAGGACTGTTATCACCATAAAATCTTTACAGTTGACTACTATACACTCTCTACTATAGTTTACAACAGGTTTTATGTACTAAATTCTATGAGAAGACCAGTTTTCGTCAGTTCAAACGAGTTATGACCGAACCGCAGTTCGAACTGGTTTGAACCATTTTGGACTGGTTTTTTGTAGTTCAGTCCAGTTTTTTGGGGTCTTACCATAATATGCAACCGGTTGCAGTTGTGGTTCGTCCAAATGGGGCAAAAAAACCGGACTGGACCAGACCTTAAAACACTAACCTCAGGAAGTATGGTAGCTGACTTCACATCCATATCCTTCACATAACCCATTTTGCTCCAAACCCCAAGACACATCAATGCACAAGTTGACTGTACTGAGAGGTGAGAGCGTAAATGTGATAAAAGAATGTGGCACTTGCTGAACATGCGCTCGACATTAACAGAGGTCGCTAACAATCAGAATGTATTAGTTTACTCAAAAACCAGATCAAGCCACTTACCTGGTATTGTAAGATAATCCATTGCCATGCAAAGAAGAACATCCTGAACAAATTCGGGATCTGAGTTGAGGAAACATTGAAGTTCATCTCGGAGAGTGGAGGCCTTTGGTGCAGCCAGTGCAGGAAGGTCATCGAACATGTTCTTCGAGGTCAATGATGATGCCTACAAACACATTGTCAGTAACAAAGATAGATTGAAAACTTGAAGGTTAGGGACACACCACATTGCTAGTAGGCTCTTCTACAACCACAGCCTTGTATGAAGACTCAAATTTGTCTCGTATAATTTGTAACACTGTCATTACCCATTCCTCCGACCAACTGGCATTCTTGAAGTATTGGAGTTTGTGTCGAGGATGGAGAACTGGAAAGAAGTTAAATTTTGATGTGGATAGTTAATTGTATACATGATACGTACTCATGGCAATCCTGTACACATCCGAAAAATTGGTCTTGCTATAGTATCAGTTCAATGTCTTCTTTCCCATTGTGAGTGCGGCCTGTACTGAAATTGAGTACTGTTTGTTGAGGGCATTGGTAGTGAGCACCTCATTGATCCAGTCCATCGCAGGAATGATGGTTGTGATGTTGGGAGTAGTGTTTAAAGGTCCGGTCTATAGGACCGAAAAAAGACTGAGGACCGAACTGGACCGAACCGCAGTCCGGTCTTTTTTTGGTTGTGGTTGCCCAAATTTTGGAGCAGTCCGGTTGCCAGTTGCCTCATTTTGAAAATGTTTGAAGACCATTAAAAGACCGGTTGCAATTGGTTGCAACTGGTCTTTTTGCAGTGCATGGGGGATGTTATATATCATAAGAAAGGACTATCAGTTTATTCCAAATGCTTAATGTAAACACAAGTCAAAAGTGTTTGACCTGTGTTCCATTCCATGTAACAGTAAAGATTGCATCGGATCTTTTTTTGCTAGGGACGAAAAGTGTACATCTCCTTCCGGGCTACAAATCTCCTCCCTAACGCAAGTCGTGATTCGTTAAATTGCGCTCAGAAAATGCCTCGCAAGTCGAACACCTTCGACCTGCAAGTGATTTGTGACTTTGAGTGGATGTCACACAGTTATATTACTGTGAGAAAAAGATTTATTTCACCCTCGCAAGTCAAATACCTTCGACCTGGGATCAATTTGTGAATTTCTCGCATGATAGACCTGCAACCGATTAAGACCAGTCTTAACTGGTTTTTTGGGGGCAACCGGACCAATGTGGACCAGTCCTAGTCGGTTCAGTTGCGGTTGCCCTAAATTGGCTGTCAGTTGCAACCGGTTGCCAGTTTCCCATCTTGGGGTCAAAAAACCGGACCAGACCCGACCTTAAAACACTAGTTGGGAGTGCCATTACACAAGAAGAAAAGGGTCGCGTCCTTGAAAACCTGAAAAGAATGAAGCTGAATTATAAATGAATGAGAATGATAAGACTCACCTTCAGCACCATGCACAGCTGTTGAGCTATGTCCCACTCCTCAGCATCCATCTCGTATTGCCACAACTTCATATCACGATCACCAGTGACGATGTCGAGAGCTTCCCAGTATTGGAGGGCAAACATGAGCATGTTGTAGGTTGAATTCTATTGAGTGGTTACATTGCGTGGCATCATGCGTTCATGGAGCTTGAGTTCATCAAGTATTGAAAACCATTTTGGAAGGATGAGCATTGTTGAGTTCTTGATTGCATACGCTGTCTTGTGGAGCTAAAGCGGCCATAGGTGAGTGACAGCTGGCAACATGATAGACGCCCGAGACACACCTTCACCAACATCGTTTGGACTGGCTGCATGTCCACTGCAAGCTCTTCTGCCTCGAACTGTGACATCTCCCCATGCTTGTCTACCCAGCCTTCTTCATTATTGTCATTGTCCTCATTGTCGTCATCCTTGGCTGTGCTTGCTTTTGTCAGAAGTTCTTCAATGTCAATATCTCCTGCCAGTGCCCATAACTCTTTCAAGGCCTCATCAACAATCTCACCCTCCCTTGCTTTTGGTATGTCAAATTGTTGAATGACAGTCTTGGCAATAAGGTTGATGATATGTGCAAAGCAGCATGTTTTATTTTCGGCACCTGGGAACACTTCAAGAAGAGCACAAAGCTTGTCAATCATAGTATCGTTATTGGTCACGTTATTGCATGTAATGCTGAGGATCTGGTTTTCAGGTGAGCAGAACAATTCTTATTCAGATTCAGATAGGAAACTCACCTTGTCTGCAATACTGAAGTCATCAAGAATCTTTGCAAATGCCGCTGCAAGATTTAGCCCCGAGTGTGATCTAGCAACTTCAACAATGTCAAGGAGCATTGAAATCGGAACACCGCCTTCCTCGAAGTGGACTGTCACAGCAACGTAGGCCTTATGATTTGGTGACATCCAGGCATCGGTGGCAAAACTCAAGGCCCTGTCATGTTCCTGGTAAGCCCATTTTTAATGTGCGATGATTCTAGCATGTGCACGTGACTCACCTGCAGTATTTTTGCAATTCTCTCATGACTACAAACAAAAACCTTTTTGACATCTCAGGAAACAGTTTCTGGTGAAGGTATGTAGTATTCAGGTCTACCAGTCTTCATCAAGGATTGAAAGCCACAATATTTGACGATGCTGAAAGGATGCATGCTTTCAGAAACCCATCGAACAATCTCCACGCTATTGAGAACAATGCTGAGCATTATAACAAAGTTTTGTGGGGGACATACCATGATTCTGTCTTGGTGTGTTGACAATGTGAGTACGTTATCTTTGTCTTTCCAATCCATTCAAAAACAGCTGTGATCGATCCATCCTTAGGTTTCACTTTCAACATTGCATCCTGTGCCACATGTATGTCTTTTGGCTAGCTGCTTCAACTGCTTCCTCACCCCAACAAACCTTAGCATGTCATCACAAATTGCTGGTGGACTTTGCATCCGATGTATCTAAGTAACATTGAATGTTCCAACCATTCTGACCTTTACCTTTGCAGATTTTCACATTACACTCAAAGATGTGGGTTCGGCGGCCAGCAACGTAATTGATAATTGGCATTGGCTTGAAAAATGCATAAACTGGTGCATTCCACTCCTTAGAAAGCCATTCTATCCCCTTCATTAGCTTATGAGATCTGTTTTTCGACAGTTACTCACTCAATTCTTCTTCTTCTGGTTCTTCTTCATCATTCTCAGTGGGCTTCTGGACTTCATCTTTGGGATCATCATCACTCCCATCTGCAGCTTCTATAATATGGTTTGGATTCTTGGGGAGCTGGTGTACCATCTCAACATCATCGTCAAGGTCTTCTTCAGCTACAGATGGTTGCTGACTAATGGAGGCTTGTTGGCTGGGGGAAGGTTGTTGGCTGGAGGTAGTTTGTGGGGTAGGGATACGTGTGTGTGACTTCTGGCTGGGTTTTGGTTTCAGAACCCTCGATGTTCTGGGCTTCTTGTTCTTCAGCAAGAGGGAATCTGTGTTTTCAATTACTTGACTGCTTTCTTTTCACTTGCGAGAACTGGAAGTGCGGATTGGTGTGGAGGACATTTCGAGCGGTTGGAGGGGGTCTTTTTTTTTCCCAATTTTATAGGCTAATATATATAAGGAACAACCTAGTGGAGTCTAGTGCTCATGGACTGGGAGCAATAGCACAGTGTGAAATCTATTTCCAGTATATTGTATATTGATGGGGCCCAGATCATGGTGGCCATGTAAGTACCCACCAAACCCGCCTCACGGGTAAGGGTATCTTGAGGGTAACAATTGTGCTACCCATATCCGTACCCACATGTACCCTTGAATATTACCCATGTGGGTTTACAAACCCTTGCCATACACTAATCGTACCCCCCCCCCTTGGATTTGTGAGGGGGGTTTATTCTTTGATGTATATAATTGTGCAGTACCTTCTAGGTTAATTTTTTTTTTTTGACCCATCTTACCACTCTGGTACATAGTTAAAATCAAACACTTAAATTAAATTTATGGCTTGTGAAAAACCTTCCTTTTTTGGATGTTAGTGTGGGGGAGAGTAAGGGTACTTCTGAGGTGCCAGATCCTTCCTCACCGTTTCCCAGGAACATCCGAGTCTCTTACTTCAGCAGACCCACTTTATTGTGTGCACACATGGCTATTTTTATCGATGGTAAACTTATGACTACTTCCGATGTGCGACATGGAGCTCATGCCCAAACACAGTTCATTTATCATCGCTAGTAGCTGGATCGGGGCACCGATCACATCATCATCAAGAACAGTCTTGAAATTCTGGGATTGGAATCACAGATTCATCAGCAAATCCTGGGCCAACTACACAGGTCTATCATGCTCTATAGTAGCACTATGTAGATCCCATAGCCATCCATAGTGGCCATAGTGGCCATAGCAACCTATATGTTCTCTGTAGTGCTACATAGTCAGTTTGTAGTCTGCTGTAGTATACTATAGTCTATAGCAGCATCCTATACTCTGGTGGGGTATATAGTCCTATAGTAGTCTGTGGCAGACTATGGTAGCCTGAGGAAGTCAGCAGTAGCCTCAAACTGCTAGTAGCTATAAAGGTAGATATTCTCTCAAAGACACTTCTAGAAATAGATACTATATTCACCAGCTATATAATTACAGGGAATAACAACTACATGGTACACAATAAATTAATGGTTTACATGCCCTCACATCAACAGCCTGAGCAAAAAGTGGTGATCAGTGGTCAGGTAGCAGTGTTGGGGCATTTTGTGCGTACCTGGCATGCACACAGTACCCGGGCTTCCTGATACTTCCCTTGAGTCTCTTAAACCCAAATGACATCCTCGCATTCCATTTGGATGGGGAGGAGGCCTTGGGTGTGCATCGTGCATCGTTGTAGCTCGTCAGCATGGCAGTGGGTGCTCAGTCATCCCTTGTTCGTTGTTGCCAGGTGGTCCTGGCGCTGCCTGCTGTTGTCCTGATGTTATGGGGGCGCATCATCGTCACCAGTGTTGTTCCACCCATCATCCACCCCATGAGCAGTTGCTCGTGGGGCTGGAGGTGGGCGGTGTGTCTGGGGCCCTGGTGCTTGTTCCTCATCATCATCGGTGCCTGCCATCATCCACTCACCCTACCCAACCTGCAAGCAGGTGCTTGCAGCAGTGGGAACAGGTAGTGGGTCAGCATTTTCTGTTTCGAGGGGTTTAAGAGTGTTAGTGATGTGGCACACTTATGGGGTTCGCTGGGTGCTTACCGAGCAGGTATCCCCCTCCTGGGGTCTCCCAACATCCTTCTGCGCCCTTCTAGCCTGTGTCAACAGCCTCACATCCCATTTGAATGGGGAGGGGGGTTGGGTGGTTGTGGGCATGCATTGCGCATTTTTCGTTGTTGCAGGTTGCCACTAGTAGAGTACAATCTAACAATCAAAAAAATAATTAGTAGCTGAAAAAAAAGGAAACGAATAATGAAAATACTTAACCTCGAGTTCCTCAATAGATGTCGACAGTTGTCAACATCCTAAAATGCTTGTGACGTGGCAATTTTGTGGCCATGTGTCTTGTCGCTTGGCATTGATGGAACGGCATGGGAACAGGATTGACAGCAGTTGATGGATGTGGGAGGTGGTTGGGGTTGGAGGTAGAGGAGACAATGGAGGAGATGTTGATGCAAATGTTTTGCGATTTGTTTGTGTTGTGTTTGGTAACGTGTTCAACTTCCAGCAGAGTTTGAACTGACTTCTATGTCACTGCAACTTTGTTGTTACATACTTAGTCTAGTTTTATTTAGTTGTAGCATGGCATGTGGGGTCATTTGGCCAGTTCAGTGAAATTTAAGTGTGAAAATCCGATCGGAAATGTTCGGACCTTATGTCATACTGTCACGTTCTCATCTCCTCTTCCATCACATGGCCGAAGCACACGAGATGCATCCTGTCAATCGGTGCATTCTTGGCTGTCAATTGAAGGAAGGACAAGAATTCATGGCATAATTGAGGAGCGGATTCCACAGTGGAGGTCTGGACCACGAGATTTTCAAGTTGACTGCTGGGCTCATCTTCTCAAAAAAATTCCTGTTGTACTTATTGCCCCTACTGGAGGTGGTAAAACAGCTGCATTCTATGGACCCATCCTAATCTATCAGCATTTACTTCAAAACCCTGTTCTTGGCATTCCTACTCCCCCACCTCATCCCATAGCTCTTATAATAACGCCTTTAATTGAGTTAGGAAACAATCATGTAAGCTTACTATCTATGGAAATTATTGAACTCACTGACCTTGGTGAATTGTAGGTCAAAGAAATAGAGGCACTTGGATTAAAGGCAACTTCTGTTAACACGGACACCTTGGGAGCTGCATCTAAGGAAGGACAAAATAGCTCGATTCGAACATCTGAAAGTCAGTGACATGATTGCAGATGTGGAAACCTATGAATGATAATTGTTAGTATCTCTTGCATGCTGACTAGAGAATAACTTGTGAGATTTTGCAGTCAGTATTGACGGACATTTGAATGCTCAGAGCTCTCAGCAAAATTCAGGCTCACATATGAGGAGATAATTTGCCACATTGTGGGGGCATGTGCTTCTGCCATATCTTGCAATTTCTGTAGGCTGAATGTGTTTACCACATCCCAGGTTGCTCGTGGGCCATGATTCCACTGCCTTGTCCCATCATCCTTTCCTTGTGCCCGCAGATGTAAGCCAGTTTCAGGTGCAATCATAATCTTTGCCTCGGCAGAAACAAGCTCGGATACCAGATGAATGGCCCAAGTACTAAGCACTGGCTGGTTGTGTTTAATATCTTGGAATGCAACAGATGGCGAGAAAACCTTGCTTGTCATTGTTTTATCCCCCTGTCTGTAATTCACATATGCAGGATTGCAATGAATAAGTGTGCCCATCCGGGGCTTAGATGCGCCATTCAAGAGTGCAGTAATCATCCTCGCATGTTGACTCTCTCTCTCCACAGGATGCAGGCCACCAGGTTTCTCCTCTTCCATTCAAAAAAGGTAGAAGAGGAACTCGGAAAGCAACCAGCCTACATCTCGAATGGAATCCAAAATTACCTTTAATTTCTCTGCTGGGCTGTGAGCTGGCTTTCTTTTCCTTGATTGTGTCGCTGGTGTCAATTGCAGGTTGCCAGGTTGAGGCACTGGGGTTGTGGGGGTGTGATAGATGCTCGGATTGTCTTCTTTGGCCTAATCGAACCCTCTATTATTCATTTTAGAGCTTCTTAACATATTTCTTTTCAATCTTATCATGATCAGATTGTGCACATGCCATCGAAAGGTCATGCCAAAAAGCCCTTAGTTTCGCCGAGAATGCCGAATGACCCCACACGCTGCGCCACCATTATTTTGAAGCAGACCTTATATATCAAAACAGATCGACTATCATCTGTCATACTGATATATTAGGTCAGCACTGGAGACTATTACATACTTGCTTGATATCCTTCCCACCACCACCACTGATGCCACTACCTCCTTCCCTCTCCCTCTCCCCTCATATAGAGCCCAAACGACAATGGATATCATTTGGGCCCTAAGTAATCTTTTTTTTCAAGTTTCTTTCTTTGTTTTCAACTAACTACTGTTTTCATTTGCTTTTTCTTAGGTTCTATCTATGTTATTTACCATGAGACAACAACGACAACCACCACCACCACCACCACCACCACCACCACAACAACAACAACAACAACAGCAATCACCACAACCACAACCACCACAACCACACTCCACTGCTGCAAGCACCTGTTCACGGGGTGGATGATGGATCAGGACAATGGATGACAGCCGACAACAGAGACAACAGGGCAGGGTCACCAGGGGACGAAGACCAATGACCAGGAAGAGGACGGTGACAGCGGGAGACAGCGAGGGGGAGGAGAACAAGATGACAACAATGACGACAACCATAACCATGATGACAACAACAACAACAACAACAACAACAACAACAACAACAACAGCTATCACCAAAGCACCCCCAACCGCTGCTGCAAGCAACTGCTCGCAGGGTGGAAATGGGGATGGGGACAGGGATGAGGGTGCAGAGGGGGGTGAGGATGCCAATGACAGCCCACAAACAGATGCCAAGCATGACGACAACGGCAAAGAGGACGATGAAGAAAAGGACAAGGACAGTGACAGCAGGAGCCATGTCCCCCCTTCCCCAGCATTTGGCATGTGGAGGGTTTTTTTTTTCCTTTTTGTTTTTAATTAATATTGTTGCCCTTCCTCCCCACATTTTGCGTGGGTGAGAGGACTTTTTTGTTCCTTTTTTTAAAAAAAAAATAGTCTCGTTTCCCATTCCCCCCTCCGTCTTGCACTTAGGAGGTTTTTAATATATGTATTTGAATAATATATAATACAATTTATAAATGTTCCCTGGTACTTCGCTGCAAGTAATGAAAGCTTGTCTACTACTGATACAAAAACATCAATGGAAATGCAGGAATATGAACTACACACTACCCCTCCCTATAGAGTCTATAGGTTGCTATAGTGTCTACAGGTTCTACAGTGCTATGGTGTCCATGGTGTCTACAATGCTATGATGCTCTATAGCTCAATATGATGCTCTATGGCTCACTATGTCATCTATAGCTTACTATGGTGCTATGGCATGACCCAGGGTTTGCTGATGCTTGGATTATATCTTCACAAATTCTATCTTGTCTTCGCCCGCCCCTCGTCCTATCTTGGTCTGCATCCCAATATCATTAGGGTCGTTCACAGTAGCCATTTTTGGCTCATTTTT
>QLOJ01001199.1:0-11182 GCA_003313625.1 Tricholoma saponaceum
TGTGCACGCTTGATATATGCACGCTTCGCACGCTTTGGCACGCCATGCCACGCTAATTTCACGGGGCCCCTCAATTAGGCCACAGGGCCGGTTTACCAAACGACCGATTTTGACGAGAGAGCCGTCACAATCGACTGAATTGCAACTACATATGCCGCTATGATGAACCCTTATCTCGGCGATGGACACGCTGGCAAACACTACAGCTACAGGATGTCTCTTGCCTCCCCCCTGGACCACAGAAGCAAGCCATCCAGTTACCTCTCGAAAACTCATTGGATATACAATTTTCACTACGTGCACGCGATCCATCACAAAAAGCGGTAACATTGCCTTGTCAACTTTGTCACGACGGTTATCTCTACTCCTAATGGCTGAGCCTTTCATTACATTCAAACTCAAGAAGGCCAACGCCCCGTCTAGATTTACATATTTTGATGAGCTGCCCACCTGTAACATTCCTTCAAAGCGGGTTGGTGTCGCTTTCATCGAAAAAGAAAAGGAGCCAGAGATTCTCTCCGACAAGCGAGATCTTCAGAGGTTCTTTAAGTCCTTAGACCAGCGTTCTGACCAAGGTTCTCAAGAAATCAAGTTCGTTGTGCAGGACCTACTGACTCCTGACAGCCTGCTTTTAGTTTATCCTTCCTCTATACCCATCAGCCTCTCGTTTACTTTCCCCCCGCCGATATCTCATATTACGTATCCTCTCTCACCACCTACCTGTTTCTGATCACCTTCATAACCTGCCGCCTCCTTGTTCTCCTGTCTTCTTATTCATCACCACTTCATCAGCCACATACACAATCACTTCCACTTGGTCCACCAATAACAGTCAGCCCATAAATCACTCAATCATTAGCTCAGATGACAAGTTCAAACTCTTCTGTTGGATTCTCAACAAATCCACCAATACCTTTCTGGTTGACATTAAGAAGAGGCGGTGGCTAAATGAAAAGATAAAGAAGCGGAAGATACACGCATTGGAAGGCATCGATTCCGACATGCTCAATATCTGGAAGGTGAGCGCATCTGCCTGGTGTTGATGAGGATATCTTATATTCGGTAGCTATCTCTACCCATTCTTTCTGCTAAGGTCGACGTGAAGCTGAGACATGCTCGAACGCCGAAGGATATCGCAGGCTGTGTTGAATTGAACCCTCTCTGACTTGTCGATACACTTCTCATCACCCCCTCGCAAGCACGTCCATATCGTTGTGGAACTTTCGCCCATTCGTAAGTACTATTCTTGCCATCCTTTTATGTCTCCTATTTCGCTGAATTATTCTACCTCGCTTCTCCCCTAACGTTTCCAACTCGTCTCATTCTACGCTTCCCCTTTTGTTTTCATATTCTCCTATCTCGCGCTGTCGGCCGCTCTTCCGATTGTCGATGGTAGCCGACCTCACCGCTGACAGTAAACCATTATGTTCGTTCTTTACTCCTTGTTTACATTATCGTTTTATCTGTAACAGTTGTCGGATATCCCACCGAAGAGCCCCCCAATTTGGAGAGACGTCAGTACCCCGCGTTTTCATAAAATAATCGGCAGCTTACTAGTACATTTTGTAGGACACGCAATATCGGTCAACAAAGGCCCGGGCAAACAGGCCCCCGCACCCTCTGCTGCGAAGATTCCTAACTTCAAACACGAACAAGAGAAGCGGCCCATTATGAATGGACGTCCAATGGAAAATCATGGACTCCCTGTTCATCTGTTCCATCCAGGTTTTCAGCACACATTCGCTGATCCCAACATCAACCTGACTGCCAGCGACTATATGAATATATGGCTGTGTCAGCCGTGCTTTATGAAACGGAACCTCTTCGACATAAAACAATTCTGTAGTACTTGAATGAGGCTCTCCAGTATGCTCTACTCTGTTGACAGCATAGATCGAACGAACCCTGTCGTGGCTGTGACTGCCGACAATTATATAACGAGAGCGGGAGTTGACAAATTAAAGAATGAGGTCGGAACAGGTAGTTCTGACCCCACAATTCAGGGATCCTTATCGTATGGAAAAGTATGGGTCTCAAATGATGTGCATTGCATACCTTAACTCTTGCCGCACTCAGCTAATTAACAGACCATCTCCCTTGCAGCTTTCCGCTATACGTCACTCTTACTGCTGTCCATCATTTATTCTTTCTATCGCAGGACCATGGATGTGTATATTGGGGGCTGTCTTCACTGAAAATGTTGTAGTCCAACAATTGACAGACTACGTGTGGACGGGCAGCAATCCTTACGACGACAAAGCGTTAGAATCTCTTGCACGCCTTTTCAAGGCACTGTCTGTGGGTTTTCAAGACCTCAAAACGTTCTATGGCCGTTCACAAGCGCAGAGTCAGTAACGCCGCAAGCGTCTTCACATCAACGACCCCCTCACAATCTCCCGCTCACCCTTCTCGTCTCGCAGCTCCCCCTCAACACGTGAATTCATCCGCCCAACCTCTCCCGAGATCCTCACTAACCCCAAAATGCGCAAGGGCAGAGACCGCCTCGAATGCGAGCGCCAACGCATCCTATCGGGCGCGCCTCGGCCACTGAGCGAAAGCGAAATGCTGCTATGGTATTGGGTAAGGCTGGCTGGCGTGGACGTCACGGTGTCCCAGCAAAGTTGCGATGCTGGTTTCATACGCGATGGGCCGATGGCTGCTGCCGCTTAATCGGTGAACAAAGCACTATCGCTCTTGACATCACCCAAGCATTATCGTAAATTATCTCATTCTTACGGCCACTCATGACAATATACACATTAATGACTTTTAACATTGTAATGAACACTGAAAGACTATCACCAATCGTGCAAGGCACACTACCCAATCCTCCAACACTAGTAACCACTAGCCAACAGCCATACCGAGACAAAGGGCAAGTTATAATAGGTTCTCCAATACCCGAGCGATAGTAGGCGATAGAGCTATCCTCGACTCGGACGAAGCGGCTCGACGGTAACCCAAGCTCCATCCCTATGAATTTTTCCCGGTTTTAACACACCTATCAATTTTCGGCACATGTCCTTAACCTCCTCTACAACTTGCAGCATCTGGTCAACTCCATCCTCTGTCGTCAAATCGATGTTAGAAGGCATTTGTTCCTCAGGCTCTTGCACAAACACTCCCTCCTGGTAGTCATAGTGGTAAAAGGTGATAAGGGCTCCACAGACAATCGCTCCATGGATCTTCTCAATTGGTGTCTCAGCTTCTCCCAAAAGCTTCTTCAACATATCTTCAGTGTCTTCGCGTGCCACAGAATTCCATTTGCGCTTCGGAACGATGAACAGAATGAATACGGGTTTGGGCGGGAAAGTTCCATTGGTATCTGCCAGTACTGTCATATGCGTATACCTTTCCACACCCTCACCAAAGGCAACTGTAAAGGGTTCCTCCAAGAACATGCTGGACAGTATTTTGTTGTATTTGGCCCTAAAGTGCATATCAGTGCGCAAGCCGGTGAACAATTGAGTGATTTCATTAGAGTTCAGCATTCTAATTTCTTCAGTTATCAGCTAATCATCCATGTATTGATACAGGAAGATACATACTCTGTTCTTGTGATTCGCAATGAGACAGAGTTTAGGAGTCGGTTTATTTGCTGGTATTTAAACTCACGGGCGGCGGACTTACAATTACTATCATCTCGCCCAACTCAGTCCAACCACTTGCACTCGTTTTTTTCACTCGTTTCAACTTTCCTTGAGTCTTTTAGTGCTTTGCTTCTATAAGTATGCTGCTAAATCTCGATTATGACTCTAATGGGCTGACACAGACTGCAGCTAGTTAAACATGACTGCGATCACCACCGTTACCGAAATCGGTTCAATAACGTTCCCCAAACCACAACCCACGAAACCGATTTCAATGGTACTGTCAACCGGCTCCTTTCCTATTTCTTCTCCGAGCCAGGGTTTGGGGTAGCTCCTCAAGGAAGACCACCATCAACAAGAGATTCTATCGATTTTCTCGTCAACTATGAGCATCTCCCTGTATTCTATGTCGAACTCAAGGCGCCTAGTCGGCTGGGAACACTTTCAGCTCGGGTTGAAGCAGACCGTCAAATGCGCAAGCGACTCAAACAACTCCGTCCCCGTTGCCCTCTCGCCTGCCTTTACGGCATCAGTGCCTTCGGAAGCATGATCCGCATCTATCGTTCGATACCCCCTGTCTATCCTAGTCGAATTTCAAACTCTGGTCTTGCCGCCACTCTCTGGAATTGCGACATCTGGAACATGAATGATTCTCGCCTTGTGCACTCGACTCTTCAAACTGTGAAGGCAGTGATTGCTTGACTCGGTGTATAGATGCACTGTTATGGATTTTGTCATGTCATGACTCGGATGTATGATTTTTGTACATTGGAATGATCACGCCTTCTCATTCTGCTCTGTTATTGCTGCTGGGAATTGTTCTGTTTCGTCATGCCAAAAATGCTACCCCTTTTTGTTATGGCTGCTGCTGTTGACTGATCGATCTGGTGTTGTTGTCACCATTTGCCAATGGTTGAGTTTCTCTCGGATGCCCGTCTCTCCTTAGTCTTGTATATGTTAAACCAGTCTGTTAGGTATGTGTTATCCGATTCATTCGCACCCTTGATTTTGTTGATTTCATGTCTAGGCCTATTTTCGTCTGGTTATGATGATTTTGAGCTCTAGAGAATGGATATGAAAATGTTTCCTATGCATATAACATCATAAGTAATGTATCATCTCCTTACAATCTTTCCTGTATCCTTTCTGCAATGACCGCCACAGAACTTCTTAGACTCCTCTAGCTCCGAAATGGATGCAAGCACGTTCATATCTTCAGATGGCATGTTGCATAGCACTGAGAAAGGGTGGAAAATTGGCCAGGTATGCACTCTCTACTACTTCTTTAATGCCGGCTGACCTTCCTGCTCTAGTCCCCCCAACTCGCTACCAGAATCTCAAAAGCCAGTTCCCTGCTGTTCTCACAGAATACTAAATTTACGCCATCAATGCATCAACCCTATCAACAACCATCCCGCTCGTTGACAACTACCGAACTTGGAGTCTTTCGATTCGCAAGCTCGGTACCATCAGCAGCACGGAGGGTAGAGGAACGGCACGAGGGAATGGGAGAATGCCAGGCCTATATATGCTTTTCATATAATGTAACATGAGGCATGCAGGACTCTCAAGTCTACGCTGGCACTTGATGCAGGTCTGGTACCCATCGCGTTCTTTTCTTTTATCTGACAGCCCGTCACCATGAGTCAGCCTCGAGTTATCCCAACAACCGTCAGATGCCAACAAATCTGAATAACAAAATGGCGACCCGCATTACTTGACGGGTTTTCGTTTCGAGGTATTGAGGACAGTGCAGTGTAGCTAAGGCGGAAGGGTCCAGATTAGTGAAACCTCAGACAGAAGGATGACGAGTGAGAGAGGTACACGGTACCTTGAGCGGCCGTCTTTCGGAAATGTACCCTTCGCTTTTGAAACATGTGTAAATAAGATCTACGCATGAACAATTGTTAGTGGATGCAAGCGAAATTTCGATGAGAGGATGAATGGACATAAGTACCACAGGCTTGATGCAGCTCCCTGCTATCCTCGCCCTCCTCTCTTGGTCCGATGTACATGACGTTTGCCCATACATCGCGGGACTCGTCCACTGGTGTTGCCAGTTTACATGGAGGTGCCCGTGACAGGCGATACCGAACCATCTTCTAGTGCGTGGACGTAGCTACATTCCGCCGTAGTGGAGCTTGGGATCTCGAATCTATCAATGTACTCTTGCTAAATCAAGGTCAGTTCTGCCCTCACGTCCTTAAAGTTGACTGAAGCTACCTTTGTGACAACAGGAATGCCGAACCAAGCCTCGTAGGGGAAGCAAGAATGGGACCCCTGTGTTCATCCACGATTTCTCCTTGGTCAGCTCCAATTCTGTTGCTGATACCGGTACATTCAGGACGGCGTCGAGCTGAGATTTCAGCGAACGTAGGAGTTCGTGTGCGCTTTTGATTGTTCTGGTTTTGATTTCGTGAGTGATGTTTGGGATGTGACAAGAGAAGTAGCAGAAATATTGTGGCAAGTGTAAGTCGACGCCTGTATGACACGAACAAGGTGGTGAGAAACAGGAGGCCATTGTCTGAGAGGAACGACGACGTACAGCACTACCCAAGCGTGGAAGGCGATTGTGCTACCCTCGACGAAACGGCTCGACAGTACCGGTACCTCCTGACACGTACACCGTTCCACTCGTTCTAACACAGGACAATCAGCCGTCGCACCCCACAAATTCTCTCATTCCTACACAACCATTCAACACCAGACAAAACAACAACAACGAACCACCCACCCGCTCGTCAAACCCCACACTCTACCTCTCGGACACCCACCTCTGCACATTCCCCACCACACTCCGAATATCCAACATCATAAACACTGGTACAAGCGCAGCCATTGCCGGGAGTGCGATCTCCCAGAACCTGCGTTTAAAAAAAAACGAACGTCAGTTGATGTTTTCCGAGGTAGAGGGAGACGGAAACAAGAAACGAGATTAATATTATGTAACGTAAGGACGTACAGTAAGTCCGAGTGGTCGTCAACGGCAGGGAAGGGGTGAAAATTCATGCCCTGTGTATGTCACTGTTGAGTTAACCGAATTGGCATCTGAGGGATGCTTACGAAGTATCCGGTGAGTATCGTCAGTGGCAGAAATATTATTGTGGCAAGTGTAAGTCGACGCCTGTGCGACACGAACAGGGTGGTGAGAAACAGAAGGGGGCCATTGTCTAAGCGCAACGGTGACGTACATAACTTCGTTCATCTCGTACGAAGCCATCTATGCAACAACTCCCATTAGGCTCAGGATAAATAATAGTAATAATAATGAGAAACGCACATTGAAAGCATAGTTAAGCAGATTCTCTGAGATCCCAGTGAACATATCCAAACTCGCGAGCACATAATCCATATGGTCATACACATCCGCCTAAATGTTCACAGTGAAGACCCAATTTCCAAAAAACAGGAAACTTACTAGATAAACCTTGGTCTTATAACTCAAATATCCCTTCACTTTCCCCGTCCTCCCCTCTCTCTCCGTCTCTCCAACCTCCACATCCACTCCACGTTCATTACGGTGAGGAAGACGGTTCCGACTCATAGCAGGTCTATTTTCCATTCCCACCCATGGGCCCTCCGTCTCCACTTCTGCTGCCATGTTATCCGCGAGTGCAATACAACGGTCCAAGTCGTACCGCCTCAATCCATAGATCATCGTCTTAACGGGCTCCAGCATACGTCTATGCAGTATGATGTCTCCAGAAAGTACGTGTACTAGATCGAATTGAGAGATCGATATAATTGGAGAAGAAGTGACGTACAACTACGCACGATGCTCGTCCCATGCTTACGTAGGACATCGTGCTCGAGTTTGAGAATCCTATCTTGATACGCGTCTGTGACTTCTAGTACACGATCTACGACTAAACATATGTCACACTACAGTGAGGTTATATTAGGAAATGTACACACGTACCGAGATCAAGTAAACTCTCCACGAGAAGTGACGCATCCTCAGACGTACGTAGAACAGATTCAGGGTTATGCAGTCGCTCGCTGATGGGTGCTGTGAAGTCGAGACTTGGTGTCGGGCGTACGGAGATGACGGTACTGCCTAATTGTAGTTAGGTTAGAATGGGTACCCATTCAAGGTAGGGATGGAAAGAACACGACCATTGCGAGTGAGGAAAATAAACAAGGGTTCGTGACGAACGTTGAGGTGGTCCCCTTTAGTCAGAGCGCGTATCTTCATTAGTTGCTCTAGACGAGCCTTCACATGTAAGGAATGAGGAATTAATGCGCATTTAGGAGGGAAAATAATCTTACGGGCGCGTGAAATCCTGATAGACCTGTTAGTCGACGGCTGAGGCCATGGAACGCCAAAGGAGCTTGATCAGGCAGGCGGTTCGCAGTGGTCCTTGGAGGAAACATAGAGTCATGCTTGTTAAATGACGTAGAGGAAGTGAATGTGGCTGCCTCATGATTCCTAGCGAGCTGGCCACATTCCAGTGCAGAATCCATGGACGATGGTGAGGTGTTTTGCTTGGAGTTTGAAGTTGAGTTGGAGGAGAGCTTGTCGCCGTTTTGTACGAGGGTGTGGCTAAGGATGCGAATGAACAAGTGCTCATGGTAATAATCCGCTTTTGAGAGACTGTGTCCTTGTTCGTGGAGGACATCTTCAAGTGCGAGTGCATGAAGATCTAATCAACCCTCAAAGTTAAGTTTGTATGCTGGGAAAGAAAACAGAATAACGCACTATACTTGAGGGCAACTGCACTCATCACATCCCAATCAATCCCACCAATATTAATCCATCTCACACACGTCCGACTCTTCTGACTACCCGTCGAAATATCTATATGCGAGCCGGACTCATTCACATCGACAAGAGTCCCCTCACTGGATCGGAGCATCTGCACAAGCTCGTCGTTCCCCAGCCGTTTAACCAATACATGGTCACTAGAGTAATCCGCTAACTCGATTACACAGTCTTCCCTGAAGTGACCTTGACGAGAGGGTCCCCGGGCCCGGGGATTGATACCTGGTTCGGCACCTGCGCCAGTGTGGGCTGGTTCAAGTTTGGGCGTAAAGAGGTATATATTTTCGGCAGTTGGAGGCATTGGCTACAGAGATTAGATCAGGGCAGAAGTTGAATTCCTGACGGTCCGATGTACGGTCTCGGGCTTAGGGTAGGTTGAATGGTGAATTCGAAATAGGGGTTTTGAGTGCATGGCGCATTGCAAATTGAAGCTGTGAGATTTCAAACTTGGTGGAACATGACGACATCAAGGTTATGACTGGCCGTAGATCAGCTGTACTATACTAGCCTTCCAACCTGATAGCAGAAGCAGACAGTGGTTAAGTACAATCGAGCGGGATTCGCCGGGATTTTTGGACCCAGATCATGAATCTTGAATCTTTAAACCCTTCGCTTGAACTTGAATTTGCTCTTCATTCTCTGTAATTATAAGCCAAACTTGCCAAGCCATCCCGATTCTCGGTGAACTAAGGCAGACTAGCGAGCGGATCAATTTCCGAGCTCGATTCCCGCCATGACCAACCTTGAACCATGACGTATATTTTTGGCGAGACATAGATAAGGGTCTTCAACAAGTATCTCACTTGCTGCCAACCAACAATGACCGACCTCACATATACTCCATTGGACGAAATCGACAAGGTATCACCTATGTTGGATTCCACATGATGACTTCTTTCATTGTCATTAGATCTATGCCGAGGTCCAAGAAGGGTCGAAATCCGGGAAACTCAAGTCCATCGCGTACCGCAAATACCAACTTCTCCAGCTAGCCTATCTCGTACAAGACAACGCACAGCGGTTCTCTGATGCGATGACATCAGATCTGGGGAGGCCGCTGTTGGAGAACTATTTGTGAGTTCCAAGACATTCGTTGTATGAGTACGTCTCTAATCGCAGAGTCAGCCTGGAAATCAATACCTCTACCAGAGCTGTAAAAACGGCATATGAAAATGTTCAGAAATGGGCAAAGCCCGAAAAGCCCAGCTTTTCAATGACTTGGACCCCCATGCGGCCCGTGATCTACAAGGTGCCTAAGGGCGTCGTTCTCATCATGAGCCCTTTCAATTATCCAATGTGGCAGAATGTGCCCGTCCTGGTATGTCTTTCTACATTTTGGATTGTGGTCGAAACTCAGCTTTCTCACTAGGCAGGCGCTATTGCGGCGGGATGCCCTGCAGTTCTAAAGCCCTCAGAAAAAACGCCAGCCGTTTCCGCACTGTACGCCGAGCTTGTGCCCCAGTATTTGGATTCAGATCTGGTGCGAGTCGTTAACGGTGGTGTACCAGAGTGTACTAAGGTAAGTTGCGGCGCTAGCTGTTAGGCATCTATTTACAATGTTACTTTAGCTTCTATCTTTGCGTTGGGATCACAGTACGTATCGGTGGTATTTTCCTTTATTGTTTGGCAAATATTTAACCGTCTATTTACAGTTCTTTACACTGGTAGATGCCGCCTGTTGTAATTTCTGCCGCCCTCTAACAAACAATCAGGTAGCGGACGTGTTGGCAAGATTGTCGCTGAAGCGGCAGCCAAGTTCATTACGCCCATTACTCTGGAAGTAAGCTTCTTGACCCTGCCTTCCAATCTCAACTCATCTACTTCTGTAACTCCTGCGACTACTTTAAGCTTGGAGGTAACAAGCACTTTGAATTAATTTGTTAGGTCAAGTAAATCACATGTCTACAGGCAAATGCCCAGTGTTCATCGATCCAAATTGCGACCTAGCGATGGCCGCTAGACGCATCCTCTGGGGGAAAGTGGGCAATGCGGGTCAAACATGTGTCGCCCCAGATTACGTCCTTGTGCCAAGGACATTCCAAGACAAATTCATCCAAGCCTTGAAGGATGCGTGAGTTGCTATGAAGTCTATTCTACTGGCGATGCAGTTAAATTGCAAACTCTAGACATGAATCGTTTTACCCCGACTCCAAAGGCCCATCTTCCCCCGGCGCCATGTCCAAGCTTATATCACACGAAGCGTTCGGACGTGTTAAGGGATTATTAGATAACACGAAGGGCACCATTGTAATTGGTGGCGAGACCGACAAAGCAGCCAATTTTATTGCACCGACCGTGGTCAAGGATGTTGAAGGAGAAGATTCGTTGATGAGCGAGTACGTGTCCTGCTGTTTAACATACAGGGATTTAAGCCATCCTTGCATGCAGAGAAATCTTTGGACCGGTTTTACCTGTCGTCCCCGTGGAGGACGTAGATGAAGCTATTGCCTTTGTGAATGCTCGGTGAGGTCACTTCTATCACTCCATTAATCGTGTAAATTAACTGCGGACCAGTGATTATCCTTTGACGGTGTATGTTTTTTCGCAAGATTCAGGTTTCAAGGAAAAAGGTAGGCCAGGCTGGTATAGTACTATGTCATCAGGTGACTAAATAATGTTTTCTGGTAGTCTTCGCCAGCACACAGAGTGGTGGAGCTATAGCGAACGAAGTTATCGTTCATCCCGCAGGTTAGTTAGTCCTTCTCCACGATCAGTAACGATTTATTGATCAAGCTACAGCGGAAGGTCTACCATTTGGTGGTATTGGAGCAAGTGGATGTGCGCTAATTTTGATGCTATGTTCCTAATTCTACTTGGACTTACCTGGCTC
>QLOJ01001202.1:0-13263 GCA_003313625.1 Tricholoma saponaceum
GTGGAAACAAAGGGACCCACGCCACTAGTGTCTCTGAGTCCATCATATAATCATATTGGTCTTGTTTTTGTGGGACTGGAATGAGACAATGCGTTGACATACAATCTATGAGAAGGCTACTAAGCGCTAAGTTACTGGACTACATAATAATATATGCCAAATTGTCGCAGTGCAGTGCTTCCTGCAAGTAGTAAGTATGGGCATCCAGGAGGTTTCGAAACCCGCACTTACTTTTAAGTCGCTTACTAAGTCAAAACTACCCCGCCAGATCTATGCTGTTCCTCCGTCTCTGCAGTCATACACTCGTGCTGCAGGTTGGTAAAATTAACAGATGAAAGTACAATTGTTAAACACATTACAGAATCTGACGATATGCAGTACTAGTAGCTAACGCGGAATTTAAATAACTGGGAATTTGCAATAAAAACAAGACCAAAACATCAGATATGGTAATCCTCAGGCTCCTTGCCGCTCTGAACACAACTAGCTTCTTTCGGAGTTTGTCCGTATCCACTAGGAAAATGTCAAGACTAAATTAATTATACTCCGTAGGATGCTTGTCCAAGGACCAAGCTGAGGCCAGCCCACCCCCACAGATATATCGTGTTACAGCTACCCAGTGGAGCTGCTAGACGAGGCGTCGGCAGGCAGAATCTCTGAAGGGACAGCGGGGGGGTGAGATAAGACGTGATCTATTCTCGTGGTCGACACCAAGCAAATTTTTATCGGAGGGAGTGTGTATTCAGGCTGATGACTAGTGGAAGATAAGCCTAGTTGGACTTTAAGATATAACGTCGGATGGGAAGCATCATGAGTGACAGTCTGAGGGACGATGGTTAACGGTTGCTGCTCCGGTGCGCTGTGTGGCTCGAATTCCAGCGAAATTGAGGCTTGCCTGGCACAGAGGTGACATGTCTCGACTTGCTCTGTGCCATGAAATGCCTCGCATCGTAAATGGTCTCTGATAGCGTTCGCAGACGTGATCTGGTGAGTTCCGTCAGAATTCAGATCGTATGAGGTCAAACAAAACCTTACATTTGCCATCGCTTCAACGTTCTTCGCCATCGCCCAGAATTTCTTTTGGCGTATCCATGCCTTCCAGTTCAATATGCCCATCTGTTTGCTTTCTAGTTCCGTCCTAAAAACATGAGCCCCCGCCTGCCACCTAGGAAGGAATACGTTTGAATTCAAGCCCTATCAAAGAGAATAGAGAAATACTACAATTCATGTTTTTCCATTAGCTCCTTCATATCGCTTGGCTTGATCATCGAATGTTGCTTTTGAACTCTCTCCAGTGCCCTGGCGACCTTGTCCTCCCACTTCTGGAGACGGCACTTGGGACGATAGCGACGGAGTTTCTGGACGACGAACCAACTCCCCTCAGTCCCAGCGATAGCAAGCGGTCCTATAGCTGCTTCAGCCATTTCGGAATGGAGTTCAAATGCGATAATAAGGTCAGTTGCACACCATTTAAGGTATTTATATGCTCCAGGTTGAATATACACTGAAGCGGCAGAAGGCCTGGAAACAGGGTGGACCTACAAGGACCCACGTTGTATCCATAGAGTCTGAGATGTTGTTGTTCTGCTTGACGTTCCAAATATAATGCCACTTAGCGTCTTTGTTTACAAGTGGGGCAGCATCAGATTCAATGAACGCAGGAAAGTTGAGGTGCCGTCATCAAACCTGTTTTCACGGCTCCAAAAATAAGCGAACGCTATGAGCGTTATTGTTGTAAACTAGGTCTAATTGGACTAGTTTACATAGGAAAATAAAAGACATGGAAACGAACCTGACGTTTCAACAATTTCGGCGGATTAGCTAGACTATACAACGTTGACATGTTGACATCGTGGGACTATCGTGGAACATAAAGTTGTTATGTATGCTTTGTTGCATCCTCTATTTGTGTTGTAAGTTCGTACAACCACCAACTAGCATGTCCAAGTCGAACACGCAACCTAGCTCTCGACCTGTCCGAGTCGATCTTCCGCTTGTCCATGGTGTCCCATTCTCCAACCAGGAAATTTATTGGCGCGATCACCAGAAATGGTTGTTGGAATGTGGCTATCGCTTACGTCCTCGATATCAACCAGATTGGACGCCGTCATGGAAGGAGTCGGGCGAGCCAAGTACTTTTTGTGAAGATTCCTACTTCCTAGTGGTGCGCTGAAATGCTTGTATAACCATGAATTCATTTGAACCCATAAGAATCCGCTACACAGTATGGCCATATTATTGACGCGGTCCGTGTCCATGATGGTGTTTCCGTCGCGTTAAAGAAGATATCCAAGTCTGTACATCCTTATGAGGCTGACATAGGCAGATTCTTCTCTATGGAGCCACAAGCCTCCGATCCTCGAAATATGTGTGTACCCATTCTCGGAACACTTCAGCCGCCAGACGACGAAGATATTCTACTTCTCGTCATGCCTCTACTTCGTCGGTACGACAGTCCAAGGTTCGATACATTCGGCGAAGTTATACATTTTTTTGCACAAATTTTTACGGTATGTCAAAATCTGCTAGAACTTTCCAATCTCGTCATGATCACAATTTTTTACCTCAGGGACTGCAGTTCATGCATCAACGTCATGTTGCCCATCGGTGCGTCTGACTGATCATATTCTCTAATTCTACTATAAAATCATTATAACAGCGATTGTAACTCGACTAATATCATGATGGAAGCTTCTGGTATGTTTCCACGAGGGTTTCACCCTCTAATACAAAGTTGGGATCCAGGCTTCGCCCATTTGGCAAAATACTTGACTCGCACTCAGTGTCCTCCGAAGTACTACTTTGTCGACTTTGGCATTGCCCGGCGATACGATCCAGCGAATGGGCCACCACTTGAGTTACCTATAGAAGGTGGCGACAGAACAGTGCCAGAGTTCCAGACTAGCAATGACGCTTGCGACCCATTTCCCACCGACGTGTATTATCTAGGCAATTTAATAAGACAGGAGTTTTTAGAGGTCATTTCGATGCTTTTTGTATTCATTCCAATTCTCATTCAAGACTGTTTAGCGCAATCCTCTCATCAGTGGCGCCGAAGGGCGATATGGCTTCGAGTTCATGAAGCCGCTCGTGGACGATATGGTCCAGGATGATCCCAAAAAGCGACCAACCATGGATGAGGTCGTTTCTCGTTTTGAGGCTATCCAACGAAACCTGAGTACCTGGAAATTGCGCTCTCGGGTTGTACCCCGCAAAGATATGTTCTATCACGGGATCATGCACGGCACTAAGCACTGGATTAGGAAGATAGGATTCATTGTAATGCGAGTTCCACCCATACCTCGGAAGTCTACATAACCAAGCTATAGGATGTGGAAGTAGTCTGGATATATATAGCTAATTACATACCCACTTATGCTCTAGATTACAAGCAGTGCTGGAACGCAGACAATATAAAAAAGAGACTCATCATGAAGCGAGTTGCGTCCTTTTCGAAGTCTTAACGTTTTTCTTGTGTATACCATGGTGATTTATGGAGCAGAACGATCACTTAGACTGTCTCGCGCTCACTAAAATTGTTCTATCTACCAGATCTATATAGGTTTCTTACGTCCCTGAGGCGTAAAGGTGCAGAACTAGCGCATACATACACTGTTATGACCTCCAACGGAGCTACTAGATGATCAGTCGGCAGGCGGAATCTCTGAAAAAGCCGGCTGAGATGGCGATGGGAGGTGATCTATTCTCGCCGTCGGTGCTAAACTGATATTTCTGTCCATGTTCGAGCGGATGACAAGCAGAAAATAAGCCTAGTTGGATATTGACACAGATTGTCAGATGCAAGGTATCATGAGCTACGGGGACGGTTGCTGCTGAGGTGCGTTATGTGATTCGGGTTCGGGTGGCGTTGACTCTGAATCTGGAGTGGATTCCTGGCACAGAAGTAACCCGTTCTGCTTTGTACATGAGAGTTGCATCTTAGACTCGCAATTCCCACCTACTAGTAATAGAGGATATGTTAGACACCAGCCAATATCAAAGAGAACAGAAATAATACTGTGTAGTCTGTTCGTGGGCATCGTCATATCACTTGGCTTGATCTTCGAATGTTGCCTTCCAACCCCCTCCAACGCATTAGCGACCTTGATCTCCCACTTCTGGAGGTGGCGTTTGGGATGAGCTGAGGCATGGACTTTCTTCGCGGCGAATCAAGACCCTGATACAGCAGCTACTAACTATACAAAGCTTAAATGAGCAGGGCCAAGGTAGGCTATACGAACCAAGTTCAATGGAAAACGGAGGAATTTGTGAAAACTTGAACAGAGGGACCTACAAGGACCCACTAGTAGTCGTTCTTTTGTGTTTTATGGGATCGGACAAATGTAGAACAAGCTATTATACATAGCCAGCTTGAGAACTTGAAGCACATTCTAGACCCAATGGACATCTATGGAAACAACCAGTTACCAGACATTGAACTATTTTGGCGTAGTGACAGCTTGAGACTCGGAGGATTTTGACACATTGGGTTGATGTTAATGTTTCTATTATTCTCGAGCTGCCAATTCAAGTTATCCAACTTGAACAGGTTATTGTGTGTTGATCATCACGGGACAAATGGCAGAAACTTGTACTAAGGCATCGTCTTTTTGTTTCCTCAATTTATGTACGTTCAACCTCTTACCTTGTGCAACCATGTCAATCATACAGCATAGCTCTCGACCATGGCCAGTCGCATCCTTGAAAATCGTCCATGGAGTCAAATTTTCCACTCAGGAAATGTACTGGCGCGATCACCAGAAATGGTTGTTAGAATGTGGCTATCGTTTACGTCCTCGATATCGAGCAGATTGGACGCCGTCATGGGAGAAGTCAGGCAAGCCAACTATTACCTGTGAAGATTCGTACTTTCTGGTGGTGCGTTGCATAATCGTGAGCAAATTTGAACTTATAAGAATCCGCTACTTAGTATGGACAAATCATTGATGCAGTCCGTGTTCAAGATGGCGTATCCGTTACTCTGAAGAAGATATCAAAGTCTGTGCATCCTTATGAGGCCGACATAGGCAAATTCTTCTCTACGGAGCCGTTGGCCTCTGATCCTCGAAATATGTGTGTACCCATTCTCGGCACACTTCAGCCACCAGACGACCCAGATATGTTGATTCTTGTCATGCCTCTCCTCCGTCGGTACGACAACCCGAGATTCGATACGTTTGGCGAGGCTATACAATTTTTTTCACATATTTTTACAGTATGTCGTCCTGCAGGAACTGCATACCTGTGTTCTGACCATCGTTTGTTACACCAGGGGCTGCAATTTATGCATCAGAATAACGTTGCCCATCGGTATGCCAGATAGCCAGTATTCTCTTTCCAACTAAAAGTTCTTTTCTCCAGGGATTGTAATTCAAATAATATCATGATGGACGGATCTGCCATGTTCCCACAAGGGTTTCACCCTAGACTGCAACGTCAAAACCCAGATTTCACGGGCCCAGCAAAACATTTTACTCGCACTCAACGCCCTCCGAAGTACTACTTTGTCGACTTCGGTATTTCTCGGCGATACGATCCAGTGAATGGGCCACCACTCGAGTTGCCTATAGAAGGTGGCGACAAAACCGTACCAGAGTTCCAGACTAGCAATGACACTTGTGACCCATTTCCGACCGACGTGTATTATCTAGGCAATTTAATAAGGCAGGAGTTTTTAGAGGTCATTTTGATACTTTTTGTATTCATCCCAATGCTAATTCAAAACTGCCCAGCGTGATCCTCAGATTTATGGCACCGAAGGTCGATATGGCTTTGAGTTCATGAAGCTGCTCAGGCTCGTGGACGATATGGTCCAGGATGATCCCCAAAAGCGTCCAACCATGGATGAGGCTGTTTCTCGTTTTGAGGCTATCCAAGGCGGCTTGAGTTCCTGGAAATTGTGCTCTCGGGTTGTACCTCGCAAAGATTCATTCTATAACGGGATCATTCATGGTACCAATCACTGGATCAGGAAGATAGGATTCATTTTAATGCGAGTTCCCCCCATTCCTGGCAAATCCGCATAGGCCTGCAGGATTTCAAGGCAAAAATGTCAACAGTTCCAGATAAATATACCATGGTACTATATACCCAGTGCACCACCCTATCACCTAGTCTCAACCCATATCTATGTTTAAATAACCTGGAATTATATCCTCTTGGTATTGAAACAATTCTGGCCTAGCTCCCACACAAAAATCGCAGCGTAAGTGGTGTTGAGATGGGGCGTTCAGAGTTTTTTTCGGCAAATACAATAACAACACTGTAAATTTATCCCATCCTATAGACACCACGAAATGAATTTCCTAGTGCGGAGGGGGGGGACTTCCACAGACATCATTAGGGCGTCCCAGTGGAGCTGCTATTAGACGAGGCGTCGGGAGGCGGAATCTCTGAAAGGGTGTACGACAATGTGGCGCTGTCTATTCTCGCTGTCGGTGCCCACTGCCCAGAAGATATGTCCACGTTCGCAGATGATCAGCGGCCTGACTCATAAGTGTAGAACAAATCATGTCAGATGCGCGACAAGAATAACCTATAATAGATCCTGATGGAGTCTGCTGCTGCGTAGTTCAGAATCGAGACGTTATAATTTAAAGTAGTCCCTACATAGCGCTAGAAGTTAAATAGGTTGTTCCACTCCGTACTTTAACAGCCTTGCAAATCTTCTCTAGTAAGCTCTGTTACCATCCATTTCCTAGGAAACCGAAAGTCTCTTACATTTGCCTCTCGCCTGTCGCCCATACCGTTTCCAAGCCGTCCAGTTCCCTATAGGACTGCTGGGGCCACACTCACCATTCCGACCAGATGTAATGTAGCCTGTAGGTACCGTATTTGGGAAAACAACAGGGCCTACAGGACCTATCATGGCAGTATCATGGTATCCATATTACTTTCTTGTTATGTGGAATCGAAGTTGAATCGAACAGTGGAGAGTCATGGTAACATCGTGGGAAGACTCTATGAACTTGAGTGTTGAATATTGAATTCCGAGTCTTGAAGGTTGTGACAATAAAAGAATTTAGTAGTACGCCTACACTACCAAGCAGCAACCTTAGGTTAGCTCTATTGTTGTGCTCATACTAAACGTCTGGATCTTATGTACGTCCTTCTTACACCGCACGACCACCATGACAAACGCACAATCCAGCACTCGGCCTGTTCGTTCCCTGCCAAAACTCGTCCATGGTGTTAATTTTTCAAACCAGGAAATCTATTGGCGCGATCACCAAAAGTGGTTGTTGGAATGTGGCTACCGCCTACGTCCTAGATATCAACCTGATTGGTCCCCGTCATGGCAGAAGTCTGGAAAGCCAAGTACTGAATGTGAAGATTCGTACTTCTTAGTGGTGCGTTGCGTATTTACGAACCGGTTTTAACTTAAAGGAATCCAATGCCTAGCACGGACAAATCATCGACGCAGTTCGCGTCCAAGATGGTGCATCAGTCGCATTGAAGACGATATCAAAGTCTTTACATCCTTACTACGAGGTTGACATTGCCAAATTCTTCTCGACGGAGCCGTTGGCCTCTGATCCTCACAACGTGTGTGTACCTATTCTCGGTACACTTCAGCCACCAGACGACGAAGATATATCGATTCTCGTCATGCCTCTCCTTCGTCGGTACGACAGTCCCAGGTTCGACACCTTCGGTGAAGCTGTACACTTTTTTGCCCAAATTTTTATGGTATTCAACCTTCCAAACCCTTCTGACTTCGTCTTCATTGTCATCTTTTTTTTGCATTTAGGGACTGAAATTTATGCATCAACATCATGTTGCTCATCGGTACGTCCGATGACTTTCTTTTCTTGCTTCGAACTACAAGCTCTTTCTCTTTCTGACAGGGATTGCAACTCAAATAACATCATGATGGAAGCTTCTGGCATGTTTCCACGAGGTTTTCACCCTTCAATGCAAAACGAAGACCCAGACTTTACCAACTCCGCAAAACATTTGACGCGCACCCAACGTCCTCCGAAGTACTACTTTGTCGACTTCGGTATTTCTCGGCGATACGATCTAGCGAATGGGCCACCACTCGAACTACCTATAGAAGGTGGTGACATGACCGTGCCAGAGTTCCAGGCTAGCAATAATGCTTGGGACCCATTTCCCACCGATGTATATTATCTAGGTAATCTGATCAGACAAGAATTTTTGGAGGTAATTTCTATCACTCCTCGTGATACTATCTCAACGCTCATAAAATATGTTTGTTAGCGTGATCCTCTAGAGGAAAATGAGGGCAAATTTGACTTTGAGTTCATGAAGCCCCTCGTGGACGACATGGTTCAGGATGATCCCAAAAAGCGGTCAACCATGGATGAGGTCGTTTCTCGTTTTGAAGCTATCCAAGGCAGTTTAAGTTCCTGGAAATTGCGCTCGAGGGTTGTTCCTCGCAAAGATATGTTCTATCATGCGATCATACATAGTGCTAAACACTGGATTAGGAAGATAGGATTTATTGTTACACGAGTTCCACCCATACCTGGGAAGTCTACGTAAGATGTATGTCCCGTGTAATCACATACCCACTTGCTGGTGCGCTTATGAAGACGACAAGGATGTCTTGATTCTCGTCATGTCTACTCCGACGGTATGACAATCCTAGGTTCATTACATTCGGCCAAGTCATACACTTTTTCGCAGAAGTTTTTATGGTATGCCAACCTGCCAGCACTGTCCCGCTACAATCAGCAAAGCATTTGACTCGCACCCAGCACCTTCCGAAGTACTACCTTCTCCACTTCGGCATTTCCTGACGATACTACTACAATCCAGGGAATGGTCCACCACTCGAGTTGCCCATAGGGGTACCAGAGTTCCAGCCCAATGACGCCTGTGACCGACGTGTACTGTCTAGGCAATTCAATGCGACGGGAGTATTTAGAGGTCTTTTTGATGCTTTCGTATTCATCCCAATTCCCAATGCTCATTCAAAACTGTTTAGCGTAATCCTCTCATCGGTAAAGATGGTGCCAAAGGCCGATATGGCTTTGAGTTCATGAAGCCCCTTGTCAACGATATGGTTCAGGCTACTCCCCAAAAGTGGCCAACAATGGATGAAGTTTCTCGTTTTGAGGCTATCCAAGGCAGTTTGAGTACCTGGAAATCGCGCTCTCGGGTTTTACCTCGCAAAGATATGTTCGTTCTACCACGGGATCATCCATGGTAGTAAGCACTGAATTAGGAAGACAGGATTCATCTTAAAGCGAGTCCCGCCTATCCCTGGAAAATCCACGTAGGAGTACAAGTTCTTGGTAGAAAGTGTAGGTGGAATGGTTCTGGATATATATACCGTAACATATAATTACATACCCACTTGCATTTTATGCAATGCTGTACGATCACCCTACTGAAATGGAACTAGCCCGCTGTGTACAGACACGTTCGATAAATTCTCGTATGTTCATTACCGTTGAATTCGAACGGAACTTTTTTGTTCGTCATATACCCTCATGCTTTCATAACGTGGTTTGATTTGATAGACGTACAGTGGCTTCATCATAGATTTGATCATAGCAGCCCAAGACATTTGGTACTTGATAAAATATGGCTCGAAATCAGGGGATGGTTGGAGTGCTAGCGCTCTTGACAAAGCCATGTGTGGAGCTTCGAGGGTCATAACTTCCATAAATGCCTGCCGGCCTCTGTTTATAGAGGAGTAACTTTCAGTGGCATCCTTGATTTCCTTGGGCTTCCCTTTACAGTGGGGATAGAAATGTTGCTCATCTCCCACACAATCTCTTTCTCTGCTGGAGCAAAACGGAACTTGGACAGGAGGACTGATAATACTACCTCTGTGCAGTTGGTCGGTAATCTGCGCTGACGTGATAATTGAATAGAAAGTTCACGTACTCATCTCGAGCTGGGAAAATTTGAACCCACTATTAATGATAAGTACAATGAGTTTTGATGAGGTTTCTAAAACAAACTTACATGCACGCCCGTCCACCGCCCAAGAATGTCATCCTTACGAGTTCGTTAGTCAATCGATTGTTTGACGCATGATAGTGCAAGGAGAATCACAGATGCGAATAAATTCCGGGGATAGGAGCCTCCAATATTGTGTTAGGAAGAGGCGATAACCACCGTTCAGGCTTCCATTCGTACGAGTCTGGGCCCCACAGTGAGGGGTCACGATTGCAATTAAGCATCGACATTATGACAACGGTATCCTTGGGAACAACAATATCATGCATCTCGCGCCCGTCGACGCCTGTTATCGGAGTAGAGAGTGGCAAGACGGCGTCTTTGGTGGCCCTGGAGGTGCGAGCACGAGTTAATAACGCGGGCGAAGCTGATGTTATACGTACATGCGGAGCAGCACTGACAATGGTGGGTAACTATTGAATAGAGGTCAGAACAAAACACAAAATACGGTGAGCGAACCCACAGGCGTAACGTCTCTCGGCAGACTGCATCCAGCAATGGAAGCGAGATCAAATCATCATACGAAAAATCTTGTCCTCCATTCTTCTCATACACCCCCATTATTTCCTCCCGGAGTTTGTCCTGTACTTCTGGATGAGTGGCCAAGAGGTAAAAAGTACGGGAAAGTGCATTTGAAGTAGTGTCCATTGCAGCGTACATTAAGGTCCTGGTGAGTCAAATTAGATACTTCCGGCTGACAATACAGGATACGCACGACATCTATAAGGAGGAGTTAGGAGTGCATCAGGAAAATAAGTGTATTTCCGGGATTGGAAACTACCTGTGCTACTACTTCTGAGTCAGGCATTTTGTCTTCCTCCGATGCTTGCATGTTTTCTCTCACTGGCGGGAGTAGTTGATGGGCGTGTTTAGGAGAAACCATCCAAACGCACATACTGAGAATGCTTATGATATCTTTACCCCCACCAATCTGTCTCGCTACCGCTTCGTCACCTTCCTTGAGAGCGCGCCTTTTCGCCTCCAGAATGTCGACACATGTATTATGCATTGTATCAATGATGTCACGCAGCCGGTGGACATTTTTCATCGGCAGAAGATCGAGTAAAAACCTGCGGAAACGTGGGGAGCCAAACTTTATGAGCGTAGTGAGAAGATGGTTCCGGAGAAGTGCTGTCGTAAATAGCACTGGCCTGCAGTGTACGAGGTATGGTTATACATGATCCAAACGGACATGAAAGTGGTACGTACACCAATTGCTTAGCTGCAATGCCGTAGGGATGGAGGACTGAATTCTCGGTCAGTGAATCCATAGAATACCCAAGTCCACTTTGGGCAATCAATTCCAGAGATGTTCGCCCCATCCAGTGCATGACATCGATCTACCAGCACGTTAGTGGACAGTATTTGGGACATTAATAAGCTACTAAATACTTCTTTGGCACCACCTGCTGCAATTGATCCCAGAGTATTACTCATCTATCGGAAGGTAAATGGAACCATCTGCAGTATTATATTCAGAAACAGACCTTGTGCGTCACCTCATAGAATATAGGAACTGCCAGATAAATAATGTTGAGAAGCATCCCCCTGGAGATTACTGAACATCCTCACTCATCCCACGTATGTGTATGGTGGAAAACACTGGATTAAGCAATTTTCGCTGCTTGCGATGGTGATCGCCTTCATATTCCCCGCAAAGATAAACTCCCTAAGTCAAAGAAAAACAATAAGTGGCAGACCTAGTGTTGACAAGAGGCCCTTCCCGAAGATGAGGCTGTTGGTGCTGAATTCACATGGGATCAGGATGTTTCCCATGAAATAAGAAGGGATATGTCTCACGCGATCCACGAGCCTGTCTCTTCAAAGATGTTTTGATCCTGTTGGCGGTTAGAAATTTGAGTAAATTGGTTTTTTGTATCACCGACCTTGACTACTACATGGTGCAAAGCTTTCGGGTCGGACACATAGAGCTGTTTGTCCTGAGGAAGACTTCAGTCGATATGGTTGGTAGTAAGACAACAAATATGTTGTACACCGAGGACGGCATTGATCCGGGCCACCCTGCCATCTAAGCAAGAAACGAGTGAGCCTTCGTGTACGCTTGCGATAAAGAATACACAATACAAGTCTCCCCAATATTCTTGTGGAATTCCCATCCATTGATGTCCCATAATCTTGAAAAATTTCCTTTCGATGTGGATTAATCGTGGGGTGAGACGAACAATGGGCAAGGCAGAACTCACCCTTGAGAAATGAGTGCGAAGCTGGGCCTGGAATATTATCAAGATCGGTCCGGACAACTAGACGACGCAGGATTCGCCAGCTCGCCTTACAGACGGGGTATGCGAGGATGCCTAGGATGATAAGGTACAACATGTTAAGATGCCTAAGCCCAATGAGAATTTGGGGCCAGGCAAGGAGAAGGCAGTTGGACGGTTGGAGATTAAATAAGATATCTCAACCACATCGTGTTCCAACCAGTTCGAAGGAAACGGGCGAGAAGAGCGGTCAATTTTGCAATACCCCATCGTCATCTTGATATGACAATCCTGTGGGATTCGAACGGCCCCGGTCGCACGGACAACCCTCAAGCCAAAGGTGACAGAATGACGTCGGCAAGCATTCAAAAAAGCCCGTGCACCCACGTACTTGACAATTATTGGTAAGCGATCAGACATGTAGTCGGGGAAATGTCGATATTGAGAAGGAAGAATAAAACTTGGCTGCAGCCAGCAGCCTGCCAAGTCCTATGTCGAGCGTCTTGAGCCCATGAGCTTTGAAATTTTCAATCTCAGGTGGTCCTACTCGAATTCCAGAGGTGCGGGGTAATGATTTACTTAGGCAATCTCGTAGTAGGAATGGCGCCGTATCATATCCAAGTCTATGATGATTCGAGTTCTGACGGGGCTGACTCGGAGAAGGGAACAAATTAAGATGATCAAGCGGCGGCTGCCAGCCATCATTCACTGAGTTGATCTCAATCATTGACGTGCCGGAAGCACGTAGAATAAATTGGAGCAAACATCTCTTCCACAAGTTCCGGCGTGGTGTCTTACCCTGAACTTTCACACTTTAGTCGAACCCTTTCAAGCATTCGGTCCCGATCCATCAACATTCAACGACATGTAGTTGGACCCTTCAGGAATGAGTTTAATCGCCCAGGTTTTGTCCAGACGATGAAATTTCGCCATCGTGGTTGCAACATTCCATACTATTTTCATGAAAGGCTCGGACTGTTACCATGATGCTTGCCCACTAGTAATATCGATTACACAGGCAACTGCACTTTCTCTGGATCATGCTCAAGTTTGGCTGGTTTGTTCATTGCTTGCATCATTGTACATAGAACGCTACACGCACGAAAAG